>JABFEA020000050.1:3806447-3823960 GCA_019775915.2 Cyphomyrus plagiostoma | reverse complement strand
GCTCTCCCGCCCCCGCTTTCCCCTTGCCTGCCTGTGTCCGGAGCCTTTCGTGTTTATTTTTTGCTACTATGGTTTAGTATTTCACCTAGTTAATTATACTGCATAACCTAACTGTCCGTCATTGCTAAGTTTACCTCCATTTTCTGCTTTATCTTCTAATTGCCACCCAGGGCGCCTGGCGCTGAACTCGTGAACTTTTTTTTCCAGAAGAAGCACTGAAGAACCTTATCTGAAGGAAAAGTGTACGAACGATGTTCAGTTTTCCAAAAATCGTTTATTGGCCAGCAGGTGGCAATGTAGCACAATGTGACACACACGGCTCCAGCTAAGGTACGCTTGTTCTTTGTCAGGTGCTTTTTTACTTAAATTCCTGAAAATGGGAAAAAAAAAGAAATATATATATATATACAATACATACTCCGTTCATTAAAAGTGAAATCCTCTCTAAATCTTGGATTGCTCAAAAAAAAAAATCCCGGATACCAGCCTCACAAACAAAAGGCATCAGGGTATCTAGTTTCAGCAGGGGTTCAGCACTTTATAGAGACACAAAAATGTACAATGTTAAGGGGCCCAGAATTTCTAGCTATGCTCCTAATTTTCAGCAGAAAATCACCAACATGTCTTCCCAGCTTTTGTGCAGCAGTTTCCTCAGATATTGGATATGAGCTGGTTTACGTTGCTTTACGCTGCTTTACGTTGCTTTACGTTGCTTTATGCTGAATGTTGTGCTCAGTTCATCCCATAAAAGGTCTCTGGCAGTGGAGCCCAGAGGCTGGGCTGGTCAGATCCTTCGTTTGAGGTCTCCTTCACTTTCTTTCAATACCAGAGAGTTTTTGCACAATTATAAGGTGTATTTTGGGTCAATATGTTGCAGAAAAATAAAGGACTGTCCATTCAGCTATCATTCTGATGCTGTGACATTGCAAGTCAGATTCCTGTTTAGTGCAGACAGTTTAAAGCACTGACGTGTCCATGGACCGACGGCGTACCGTTGTTGGGAAATTGGTAATTAGAGACCGCGAGAACCCGAACTCAAGTTTCTGCACATCACTTCAATTAGGCTACGAGATCCGAGCTGCAGCAAAGCAGATCGCACGTCCACTGGGCCCACCTAGAACCGGGCCCGCCTACCGCAGAACCGTCAGCACGTCTCACTTCGGGGAGGTCAGGGGTTCCTCATTCCGCAGGGCGCCGGGGGCCGCCAATAGAGGCAGGAGAGGTGTGGCAGCTTTCAGGAAAGATGGGGCAGACTGCCAAACAGACATCAGGACTACACCTGCATTTTGCTGCCAGTGTTGCATGGAACATGCATGTTCATGGAGAAATAACAGTCACCATGCTACAATTGCTCATAAACATATATTCAATTATATTATTTACTATTTTTTAACCCGACCATTTCAGATGTGTAGGCCTGCGTGTGTGTGTGTGTGTGTGCGTGTGTATGCATGTGTGTGTGTGTGCATGTGTGTGTGTGCGTGTGTGTGTGCACCAGCATATGTGATCACATGTGTAATGCAGGACAGATAACCTGGGATATTCTTCAGGATTGGGGAAGGATGTTTTCTTGATGGAACTCTCCAAGGTACTGAGTATGTGTGTGTGGTGGGGGGGGGGGGGGAATCAGGCATGGATAAGAAACCCTGGGATCTGTGGGCTGGTCAGCCAAAGTGCCATAGCATTGATTTGCCCAAGGGATCCTTACACATGGGCGCATATCGCATGCACTCGCCAACAATCTCACCCCCCCACCCCCCCCCCAGCCACTTCGGAGGCGAAGCATTCCCAGCTCACGCCTCTCCCCATGGGGCTTACAGAGGAGCGGGGGGCAGGAAGAAAGAGATGGCGCTTTTACAGCCCTTCTACTCTGAGCCTTCCAAACAGACGGGCAAGACCACCCATGACCCCCCCTCCAGAGACACCAACCTCCCCCACCCCACCCCCCCACCACCATGGCCAGGCTGGTGCTGCCTAAAATCGAGTCACCCAATGCAGCAGCGCACTCTCTGGACCGTCCACACAGTCCAGGCCTTACAGAATCCCAACCTCCTGGCTCCCTTTGGGCCTGGGCCGACGCCCAGTTACCCTCCACAGACCCCAGCCAGTGTGACTCACTGATCTGTCAGGTGTTTGAGCGGCGACCATGTGATGGTTCCCTTGAAACGAAGCGTCTAACATAACCTGACTAAACAGGGAACTGGCATTTCGGATCCAAGAATGGAATCACAGTCCTGCTCTGAAGGCATAAGGACCTGCTGTGTCACAAAAAAAAACTTCAGATGTGAAATTTTCTGATTGAAGCTGACAAAAATACCAGTCGGGGATCTAATCTTCATATCCCCTATTCTCCACACGTGAATCTTTGCATGCCTGAATCTTAGAAGGACCCAGCAGAGTCTAGCACAAGCAGCAATTGATTGCTGCCGTTCTTGCATCAACGACTGCATGAGGCCCCAATGTCAATCGACTTTAGAGCTGTAACTTTATTGTCATCATGTATCGCAAGGCTGCTTCCTCTCTCCTTCAGATGAACACTCATGGAACTAGCTGCCGTGCTCACAGTGACATGGATCTGTGCCCGGGGGGCATCACAGTCGACACACTGGTGTAGAGTGGTGCAAACATCAGCATGGTACCTGACAGATTGTTATGGGCTGGGCGTACTGCAGCATTACATTCAGGGCATAGCCCTGCTTTCACGTTAAGCAGGTTTGCAGGATTTTGCGGAATCTAAGACCTCCATATTTTGATGTAGACCACAATGCTCCATCAAAAACACATCATAATATCTGCTTCATCTTGAGCAGAAAAAAAAAAATCACGGCTGCATAGCTGCGCATCTGCGCGACCCTCCCCACTTGGGCGACACCTCGCGCTTGCTCGCGCACGTCAGTCAGCTGTCTTGTGTCCTGGTCTGCTTGTAAGACGCCACACGCGAACATGGTGCGTTTTTAGCGCGGCTCCCCGCATCCACAGATCCCCGGATTGTCGCTTGCCTGGGGGGCGCCGGAGCTCCGCCTCATTAGAGGGTGTTAATTGGAGGACGTCAGATACTTAGATCGCAGTCGCCACGCGTGACAGCGGAGTTAACCGGAATAAAACTGTTTGGGGGTTTTAATTGATTCAAATGGGAGAAGAGTGCCCTAAAAATGGAAGAACTCCAGCTGACGTCTGCGCCCTCCTCGCTTTCTCACTCTTTAGGTACTTCGGTAATTTCGCCCCGCTCTCCCTGACCTGCTGTCGTACACTAAATCATACCGTGCAATTAAACTGATCAAAAACAGCATCCGTTAGAAAATGCGCCAGTGCACACTAAGCTTGGAACACATTAGTAGAGGCGCTTATAGGATTTTTTTTTAATGTTACGCAACCAATGTTGCGCCCTTCGGACTTATTTCGCCCTCGCTAAGCAAATTTTACATCAGCGTTTAACCGAGTTCGTGTTGCCATCCTGAACCTCATTAAGTCACACGTCGCAGGTGACGCATTGCTGCGCGTTTGCCGTTTATCAATCAATGCACATGAATAAAACTGTTGAAACCACAATAACGTTTTTTTCTGTAAACCCAATGTGCGAAATACGGCGGGGTGGCGGGGGTCTGACACCCCCGATTAACCCCTGAAAGCCTCAAAAGCAAAATTTCAAGGGGGTCTCAAGATCGGTATTGCGCACCCATGAGATGCCCCCCCCCCCCCCGAATATTGACGGGTATTTCGCGCACTGTGTAAACCAATATGATCTTCAACGTTTCTTGGTTACTAAATTAATTACCCAAATTAATATACGTGTTCCTTCAGCAGTGTTAAATGCAAAATGATTCTGTGCTATTTTACTTTTTCTTCACGGAAAATCTATAATAAAAAGAATATCTGCATAATACGTCGGTGTGTTTGTTATTCTCTCACAAATTAACTAATTAATGAGTACAAGTAAGGCAACTTTGTCGAATACGTCCTTGTATAATCTTCAAAAATAATTATTTTTCGCTATTAATGTAGAGTGTGCAGGACTCTCACTGCAATACAATAGTACAGTAATTGATTACTATTCTTATGTACGTAGGGTATAATAGTTAGCGAAATTTCATGCAAACACATAACATAAAACAGAAAGAATGATAAAAACATCTTTAAAATAAAATATTTAGGTAACTGTTGTATACAATACTACCTGCTCATTACAATAAATAAATCAGTAAATAAATGTTAAAATGCACAAAGCAACCACTACAAACGGATAAAATGTTAGTACGCTGTAAATTGTGTAATTAAAAATGCTCGGCGCAGCTTTGTTTCTTTGTTTTACTTTTATAGCCCCCTTTTGCATGTTTGTTTTCGCAGCGGCTGGTTTTTAGCAGTGGTTTGCTGGTCTCAGGCTGAGAGACGCTGCAGTGAAGAAAATTACCGAAGTTTCGACTGTGACTACTGGCCCCCGCGCGCAAGCGCCGCTCGAACCGCTTTAAACACCTTCCGCCGCTGACCGCCCTCAACACGTCCTGTCAGCAGCGAGCACAGCGATGCACAAGCAAACTTGTTTTTAAATGCACCTGGGGGGCTCTCACGTAAGACAGAAGTTTGCCACGAGCAGTTATCGGAATCTTCTCTAAAACCCGCTACCCAACTTAAAAAAATCGTTCAATGCGTTCGTCAAAAATAAATATCTCAAATACTTTTCCTGAAAATATTTCCAACGATTTACTTATAGATATAGATTTCACTTTATATATTTGCACACCACCCAAATCTAACTGTGTTGCCAATTGTCTTTTACTTTTACAACTAATTTTGAACGTTGTATTAAAAACAAGTAGGCTACTTGCTGTCTTGTATAGTCCGCTTTTATTTAATCTACATAAACGTTAAACTACATTAAAGTTTTAAAAACATTAAACTATATTAAATGCATAATTTATAGTTTGTGTCAAATCTTAATTAAACTTGTAATTTTACTTCAAATTCTATCAAGAATAACGAGTTTAGTGTAATCCAGTCTATATACGGGAGTGTGTTGACACCATTTAGGCGCAACACAAAAGGTTTAATTAGCAGCAGAGCCAATGATTGCGTGATAATGCAAGTTTCCTTTGTAATTTTTTTTTTAATTGCTTAAAGTCATATGTAGGTGATGATACGGCCATCCGCAAAATCTAAGCCCATAACGTTTTGATTATTAAGTGTCATTCCTATTTTCACGGGAATTAATGTTTTAAAAATCGTTTTGAGAGGTTTTCGAGACATTTCATCTGAATATTTCGTCTTTTTGCATACTGCCATATTGTAGATGGTCTGGTAATTTCTTGCACCAAAATAAAAATGCTAAAAATACTTTAAAAAATCCCCGCTCTTTGACATTTGTCTTTCTGGATTTTATCCGGACAACTCAACGGCGGATATATTGCCGTATTTCAGGTCACATATCGGATATTTCGCTAAAAATGATGCCACGTAAATTGTAATAAATGCAATAAAAAATATTTGGAATCAGCATACATTTTACTCACCAACTGCTGTCTACACATATAACACACTAATTGTCGCTAAAACATTACTGGAGGTAAATATTCCTTCGTGAACTAATTTAGGAAATTTATCCCCGCTTGTGCCGATTCGTACCCTTCATCAGCGGCGTATAACATAGAGGTCCTTGGGCTATTGATTACCTCCATTTTATATTTTTCACAACTGCGTCCAAAGATTTACAGATATCGAATACTGCAGCCATCGAATATTCTGGGCAAACGAAAATACGATTTAAAACGTACTACTTCGCAGTTTCCATGACGGCAATTACGCCCATTAATAAATATGCGTATTTGAGTACCGTATAGAAATATTAAGCAGCAAAAGGCTCTTTTTGAAAAGCGTGGGGAGCATTTTTTTTTATTATTTTTACTAATTTATAACACTTCCATGTACACATTTTTGTACAAGATACTTCACATTCTATAGTGGACAAGTACTGTACAGCAACGAATCTTTAATAAATAAATGACAGTTTGTACAAAAAAAAAAACAAACAAAAAAATGGTGGCATGCTTTAAGGAAAAAAAATATTAAAAAGCAAAACAAAACCCTTAGTCATTTGTTCACACCTGGCGGGGAGGGGGGGTGGGTTAATTTCCGCAACTTGCTCCGAGCAGTAAAAGCTTTGGCACAATACAAAAGAAAAAAATAGTCGAGTACATCTTTAAAAGGCGGCATTTAGAAACAGAAACACAACGGGAGTGAGCACGTTTGTAAAAGGGACGGTTTAAGAGCTGGTGTAGAAGGCGTAGTAACCCACACCTTTGGGGTTGTCCTTGTTATACTCATCGGAGCTCAGGTCCTCGCATTTGATCGTCGGCGAGTTCTCTGTGCTCGAATTGCTGGGCGACATCCTCCTCCGCTTGCACACCATGGAGTAGACGCCCGAGTCCACAGAGTCCAGCGATTTCAGGGAGTGGGGCGTGTCCAGCCACGTGGAGGTGCCGCTGCCACTGCTGCTGCTCTCCTCCCGGGCCTTGTCCTTGCCAGACAGGGGGTCTTCGGGGAAGCTGGGGGGGCTGGGCCTGGGGGACCAGGGCAGGCTGGTGGCCACCTTGCGCTGGTAAGGGCCCCTGGAGCCCCAACCGGCAGCCATGGAGGCAAACGTGGGATCCGGGTAATAGCCGAGGGCGTGAGAGGTTTGGAGAGGCAGAGGTTTGATGCCATATGGCAACAGGCCTCCCGCTGAATAGTCTCCCTCGTACGGGAGGTCCAGCTTACCAGCGCCGCCCTGCTGGACAGGGCCCACGAACCAGCGCTGTGTGGCGGCCGCTACTCCGTCCTCGGCCTGCGGCGACAGGAGGCCGTTGGTCTGTGGCACAGCCCGCTCGCCATTATAGAAGCGGTTCTGGGGCAGGTTGTTGACAAACTGGTCTTGGAAGAAAGGTTGCATGGCGTACCGGGCCCCAGGTACGATCTGGTGGGAACGCGGCGAATCGGTGGGTGACGGGGTCAGCCTATCGGTCTCTGGAGCTGTGTACATCCTGAGGAGAGGACCAGGCACGGCTCACTGACAACAAGGCCTGTAATATCACCCGGCTGTGTGCCTGTGTGACAGACACACTCACGCATGTGCATATTAAACACAACACAATGTACTTACGAGTCATAATTGTCTCTGAAGCCTTTAGCAAAAGGGTTGTGATCAATTTTCAGCTGTGTGATCTGCAAAATTATGGAAAAAAAATGCTTAGACAGCCACAAGCCAGAAGTCATCACAGAGAAGTGCCTAAATGCTGAACGTGTTATCTTTTGAAAATTACATGTGTCTTGTCCTCTTACATCAGTGTTCTGGTAGGCTGTGACGGCGATGAACTGGTTTTCCGGGAAGGTGAAAGTCTGGGTTTTTGCCTCGTTGTTTATGTCCTCCACCCCGTCCTCGCTGACCTCGACAATGTGCAGTCTGGGCTGATATTTATGTAGAGACTGGAGGACGATCATCTGCAACGAGATGAAGCACACAATGCGTCAATGTCGAGCACTACGGGAGATGACGGTGTGACAGTTTGAGGCTTTCCGCGCGCGCGGGCTACTGCTTTTCTCACCTGCGTGTTGTTGTTATTTGCGCCTTTGTTGTTAGTCAGTTTCAGTTTGCCGAATGAGATTTCTTGCCGCATCCAGTGCGCTCCGGTGTTTGGGGATTCCGGGTGGACGTACATTTTATTACCTTTAGGAGGGGGGAAAAAGCTGTTTATTTTTATCTTACTTTTATCGTAAATTGCGCAGGATATTATCAATTATCCACAATTATTCTACCACAAATGAGACAATTCTGAAACTGGTGTTTCAAACAGTCGCATTGTTATGTCGGTATTTTCATCGAGCAGATCCAAAATAACACGTGCAGTATTTTCGTTTACAGCTGACATGTTTTAAATGTCTTTGATTTTAATTAGTCTAATTTAAACGATGCTAAATTTACGAGAAATTTCGATTTAACTTCGAATGGATAAATCAAACAAAATTTTGCTCGAAATAGTAGATTTTAAGTTAAAGTATGAATGTATTATTTCCCTATAATTAAATCACCTACAAAAACACGCTACTTAAATTTTAAATGTTATTAATATACCAAGAACAATCGTATAGGATGCTTGCGAAACATAAGTTGAATTATAAAAACGTGGACTATCAAAGCATAACGATGTTGCCAACGATAAAGTATCTTTGATAATTACATAATTCAATCTGACATAGTTTGCACGATTTCCTATTCGTGGTTGTGTTAAAAGACAGAATTTACGGGAAACACCCATTTTAGTTACTTTGGTTCTCCTTTTTTGCAGGTTTTACACGGACACCGCAGTCTCATTAATTTTGAGCTACCGTTTTCCAAATAAATATGACCACGAAACATGTGCATATACCAATGACCAATAATCTGTAGCGTTTTCATTAGAATTTCTTTGCTAGATATTTCGATTCCAATTACCAGGCAGGCGAAACTGATATTTTGTAGCTGTCATCAGGGCAAAAAAAGAAAACGCAACATTCGAAATCGACCAGTCCGAATGTCCCACGTTGACCATCTTTGTCTATTTCCAGCATTTCCCTTCAATTCACGGGACGGCAACTTACGATGACCAGTCATTTCTTGCTTCTCGTGCAAGTTTATTATATATCTTTCTGAGGTACTACTTTACAATACTTCTCCCTTTTGCCACTTGTAAATGGTAGCTTATCATCAATAAAATAAAACTATTATAGCTTGCTTAAAATAGTCTATTAATAATTTACAAAGTGTTACAATTAATAAACATCTTATAAACCATGCATCTGAGCAGTCTTATTGTGAAGTGGCACCCTTTCTGATACATTTGCTCATTCGTACCTTGCATGTTGTTATCGGCCTTTCCACACGTCACCCATTTACCGCCCTGGAAGCGCCAGTGGTTCGGGTCGGCCAGCACGATCTCCACAAACACGTTGTAATGTGCAGAAGGGTTCAGTCCGGTGATGTTGAAGCTCAGAAACGGGAACATGCGCCTGTCGACGGCAACAAACACGCCAGTTTAGTCAAACACCGCCAGTGATTTCTTATGCAACCTGCAGGAGCTTTAAATAATTGAGTGGCACTGCGGCATTAACTTAAATACAATCATGAAAATGATTCATATGCATAATTATAATTCTGTATTTGCACTTGTACGTGTCCTAGAAGTATGTTATTTAAAAATATGTGCCGATTAATTGTCATGACATTGCGTTCCCATATTCAGTTTTAGGATGTCTTATTAGCATTTAGGAGGCAAAGCAACCAAATTTTAAAATTTTATTTTTATGGCATGTCGATTTATCAGATTATTGGATGTGATTATGTATATGTAGCAAGAGAACTAATTGTACACTAAAAAACTAACACGTCTCATTTAACAAATTTATACAGATTTACGTCTTGCAATGCGCGCATCCAAATGCAAAAACGCATTGTTGGTCTAGTTCCGCAGCAGGAAAAAACAATGTAGTTCGCGTACCTGCCCTGCTTGGTGATGATCATCTCGGTCTGATGCCGGTGAAACTTGAGCCACAACGGCCGATTGCAGAGGTAGACTTGCGCTCGAGCTCCGGCTCCAGCCGCCGGAATAGGCACTGATGCGATCCCCGAACTTGTACCCGGGTAAGAGGGATAAAGACAACCGGGACCTTGCCCGAACTGGTATCCGGCGCCGAACTGGCTTCGCGAGGCACAAACGGCAGAGGAGAAGCCCGTCGGTGGCAGCACAGATCCATAGTGGAGCGATGTGGAGTACCGGGATCCATTTGACCCTGGATAAACTGTTCCAGTCTGAGCAGCGTAAGGGAAGAGAGAACACGGATTCGCCACGTCAGAGGCCGGCTGAGAGGAGGAGAGGAAATACCTGTCAGAACCAAGTTCATCTATATTGTAACGGCGCCCGTTGGACAGGTCATCTTCACCGATGACCGCAGAGCTTTTTCTTCCGTCCGGAGCGGTTTTAGTCCCAGTGAACGTGTCACTTTCTCCTTCGTTCAGCATGTCGTTAACCCCGCTGCTTAAGTACTTCTTGGGACCGTTCCCGGGATGAGATTCTGTCCGAGAAACCTCCTGAAATTCTAAAGGGCCCGATCCCGGACTACTGCTGTTGTTGTTATTATTACTTTCTGATGACAGACTGTAAAATGGCTTGGGTAAATTGATAGCGGAGCTGGGTAAAACTGCCTCTCCTAACTGCATAGTTTGATTAAAAAAATGTTTTAAAAAAAAATCAGATGCCGCAGTTAGAAAACTTCCAGAAAACTACGAAGACGAGAAGGATGCCGCTAGTCTGGGTATCTCTCCGCAGTGTGTGAGCGTCCTTGATGCGGCCGAAGGCTGATCCTCTCAGCCACACCTCCCGGTTTCCAGGGCTGCTGCTCTCTGCAAGTGATAAAAATGTTTCGGTGCCCTTATATACGATCATCTTATTCACACTCCCAATGTGCTACGAACTTCGGGGGAGGGGCTTTTCGGTATCCATGGCATTACCTCTGCAGCTTTCTGTGCCTATTGGCTGAACGTGTCGACAATAATTTAATTGGATGTTAACAAGTTCCTCTGTTGAACAGATTAACATTTAAAATTTGTTTTTAGGAATGCTTAAAAATGAACTATTCTTTTTATGTCAGATAAAAAAAATAGACATGTAATTTACATAGCAAATAATAGTAATAGGCCTACATTCAAATAATTTAAGCAAATAAAAAACTATTAATAATAACTACGTACACTATAATTTTTCGAGAAAACTGAATATGACAGAAAATTAAGCAGAGCAGAATTAAACACTCATCGTGTCAGCAGTAGTCCCAGTTTCGCCCGCCGCACTTTCACGGGCGAATAGGCAATGAGACCGTGTCTAATTTTTAAACATTTCGAGGCAAGCGGTCGCCGCTGAAATGGTGTCTATTTGCACCATCCGCGTTGGTTTCAGTAGCGAGTCTCCACCGCATTAGCGGCAAACTGGTTTCCCATTAGCGACCCGTTACTGGGTCTTTATCTTAGACACGTGCGCCGGGCGCCGAGGTTGCCCCGCTTGGCTCGTTAATTAACCGAGGAATGTGCTCAGTTATTCAGAAAGCTCCTCTTTGTCTTACCCGAGATAAAAAAAAAAGTTGCTGACAAATATAACAGAAAAATACGCCTGAAGCGCTCAATTTAATTAAATTAGCCACATCTACAACTAAAATAAACACATTTAGTCGGGAATAAAATTGCAACACCAGAGAAAGCGGTATTAAATAGGTCATAGAAATTTACCTCTAATTTACCAGAAAAAAATCTACATGGATAATGCCAATGAGATTATTTTGTATAATTTACTGACAATTAATTTTGCATTTTTAAACTAAAGACAACTCACGGACGGCTGCTTTATTTACGGCAAAGACACGAGCTGATTGAATATGACGAAAGCGTGAGTAATTCGTTTTGAAAACCTGTCGCCTGCGGGCTTTCACTTTTCTTACCTCACAAAAGGTGTCTTAAGTGCTGTTTTGTTGAAGTTTTCCATCGGCCCTTATTTGACTGTGCAGCGCAATATCCAAACGGAGTGATGCACGCATCTGTTCTTTCAAATTCACAAAAAATAAGGAGAGAGACGGGTTCATAAATGCAATTAAGTATTAATAAAACGAATATTTATTTAAGACTGGTGTAACATAAAAACCAAGCATGCATTATACTATGGTCCGCGCGCAATTAGAATAAAAAATTGTGTGTGTGTGTGTGTGTGTGTGCGTGTGTGTGTGTGTGTGCGTGCGTGCGCGTGCGATATCCACCACAGTAATCATAAGTGTGGAATTGTGTTAAAATGCCGTTTTGGAAAAATATTGTAGCTTATATGTATTGATTTTGAGTTGAACGCATTAGACTTCAATAGGCCAACTATACCTGACTGAACTTGAAGTAATCACCAACCAGTTTTATTGTTAATAACCTATGTGATTCGGTGCTCTTATCCGGATAACCTGCTAGTTGTACGAGAGGAGACCCGCGGATTTAAATCCCCTTGGAGAGCCGCTCTCCAAGCGGACGGAAAACTGCCAATTATTTTTCCGTCTGATGGAGCCGGTGATATAGCAAGAAGAGACAGCTCTGCTAGGAGACACAACATTATTGAAACTGCTAATATACACGCACGCCGGTGATACAGAGCTACTGCATGCATCATTTTTAATGTGTCGGGTCAGGACAAGACAACAAAATGCTACTATGAGTCAAGGAACGCGATGGGCGCCGGCATTTTAGCCCGTGCAGAAGGAAGCAGGTCACCTGTTTTCCGCGAACTAGCAAGTTTATAAATGTATGTTGTGGGTTGTCCCTTTTCACATATCGAAAAAAAAGTGTCAAGTTCGAAAAAAATATAGTAAAACCATGCGTTGAATGCTTTATGCACCACGCATTATACAGTTAATATGTTATGAAAAGGAAAAGTATATAAATTGTTTTAATTGTATGCGAGTTTTGAGTAGTTTCGTCCTTAGCGTGAATAAGTAACGGGATAATACCAAATATCAATAAATAGTAAGTAAAACGGGGGTCTCTGTCATTTTGCTGCGATATATTCAGAGATAAAGAGGGTGAAGTAGATAAATATCTTCAAATTAAAACTATATTTCATACTGCATGTTTGAACATGAACTGTTTAGCATTTATCTTGGCACGATTGCATCAGTGTTTAATATCTTTAATACATTTTATATACCTAATATAGAATTATATTGTCCAAAATATCTTTGTAAAATTTCTGACATCTACACAAATCACGTTAATGTCCTGCACTTTCTAGGGAGATGAGGCACGTAGTTTTGCGTTTTTCCAGCCACTGTTTAAAATATAATTTCTCTTTTTTGCGTCACGTGTATATCGCCCACTGCATAATAGCGACAATACAATCTAAGCAATAGGCGCAGTGAGTCATTGAAGCCGTTTAAAAGAAACGTTTGAAAAATATCTGAGACTTACAGTTTACGTGACAGGTGCTATGAAAGAGATATTTATTCACTTAACTGTTGCATGCTTCCCGGTGACTTGGAAACGCCCCACGCTGTGTTCAGAGAGGGGCCTCGCCGTGTAAAGTTAGGGACGCTATTACAGTCATCTGTCTTGTCTCCCGTCATTGAGTCGTTCCTTCAAGTGCCTATACATATTGTACGATGCGACGCAGCAGTTAAGGAAGTTGCCATACGAAAAAAATGCGACCGGCCTTAAGTCCCGGGACAGGCCTTAGATTTTCATGCTCTCGCAAGTTATAAGTTTTAAGTTCTGAAGTGAAATATAATTGTTGTTTATAATAATAAATAAACGAATAAATAGGAGAGACATCTGCTTTGTAGTAGTTATTATAATGTAAAAACCTTGGCAAAAAAATTATAGATCAATTAGAGAACAAGCTTACTGTTAATGGATCAAAGAGCACTGACAATCCAGTTGTTTCTGATCTACCTCACTTTAGTAACTGGACACCATGTTGCACAGTGGCGTCTATGCTCCGCCCAGTGCTGAGAACACCAGCCTGTGGAGTCCTCACCTCATCAGTGACTGACAGGGTGGCAGAGTATAAGGGTTGTATTCTGTCTAGTTTCTTTACCACTCATTTTCATCCAGAGCGATACCCTTTTCATACCAGCGTTGTTCATGAATGCAACAGGCATGCCCTCCCTCAGGGGCTCACACTGCCCCCCCCCCCCCCCCCCCCATTTCATACCTGAGCAAAGGAGGGGGAAAGAAGTAAGGGGGAACCTTACACAGTTGAGAAATTACTTTTTTGGCTTCTGCATCCTCCTGCTCTGCTTCTAAGTTACTTTATCGGTCTCCCCAAATCTGCGAAGACAATGCTGTGACCAGCAGAAAGCTTTCCAATAAGGAACAAGCTGCAATCTGCTTCTGCGGGGTGTGTAAACCTCACACAACCCACACTTACATCCTAACAGACCGAAAAACCAGGAGATCAAAGCCGGACT
Source organism: Cyphomyrus plagiostoma (assembly GCA_019775915.2). Classification (NCBI taxonomy): domain Eukaryota; kingdom Metazoa; phylum Chordata; class Actinopteri; order Osteoglossiformes; family Mormyridae; genus Cyphomyrus; species Cyphomyrus plagiostoma. The sequence continues at coordinate 3,809,974 of JABFEA020000050.1, read as the reverse complement.
GGCGAGACAGCTCAGAAGATTCATTCCACATGGTTTGTGCACGTTGAGGAGCGAGTGTGCGCGTGTGGAGCGAGTGTGTGCGTGCGGAGCGAGTGTGCGCGTGCGGAAGGAGCTGCGGGGCTGATGAGGAATCTGAGGGGAACTGGTCTAGGAAAGACAGTGAAAAGCTGGATGACAGCACACAGATACAGCGAGATTGTCTGCTGGTGTTAAGAGGAAATAAACGTCTGGTCATGCGGCAGCTGGGGGGGCAGGGCGAAAGGCCACACGGCATTGGGCTGGGGGCCGCTCCTCTCGGACTACCCGAGACCCTTTTGTCTGAGCAATTTTCTGTCCCTGAAGGAAAGGCTGATGCAAGGCTACACTGTCTTCCAGAAACTGTTATTTTTTTCTTAAACCTCTTCCCCACCTGTTAACAAATATCCCATAAAACCTTGGCGTGTGTGTGTGTTTGTGTGTGTGTGTGTGTGTGGGGGGGGGGGGGTGTGGTTATGACATTTCTATGAGGTGGGGCCTTGACACTAGTAAGAGAATGGGGTTTTTTTAAAAAAAAAAAAAAAAAAAAAAAAAAGGATAACACAAAAAAAATACTTTGCTTTTAGAATGGTTGGGGTGAAACCACCAGGAACGGTCTAATGTTCTTTCTTTAAATCTCAGAGGCTTTGGTGAAAGTGACAGGACAGCTTGACTGCACCCCGGAATGAGACCTTTCACATCAGATAAGGAAACCCGGCTCAGGCAGCGACACGACGCCCCCAGACGCGGGAGACTGATTTTGTGCAGCCCGGTATTACCGCAGCGCCCATTCATAAGCAGGCGTCCCAGAGTACTTTGGAGTGGAATCTAGGGAGGCTTGAGTTAAATTATCATGTTCAAAAAAGCAAACAACTTAACGGGTAAAACCTTCTGTTGAGAAAGCTTTTATCGCTGGCAGGAATGCGTACATATTTTCAGTGTGTTAAACGAGTTTAGTACATTACAGTAAAAAAACGGCAAATATAAATAACAACATGATAAAGCAACTGTAGCTGCTTCAGGAAACATCATTGGAACAGATGACACTTCCAGACTTCAGCCTCCCCATTTATTCAGCTACTCAGGGGGTAGGGTGTTCTAGATCCGTCCACTCTGAGCAGGGAGCTGAGACCTCATCCAAAGGAAAGTTGCATATAATACGATTCGTTACGAGACCATGCAGTGATCAGGCATAGCAAAGCCGCCAGTCAGGGCCCCGAATATTACAGAGAGGCGAGAGTATTTACAACACAGTGCATGGTAATCGATCGAATCAATTTAATATTCAAGGTCAATGCTGGGACCTATTTGGTTTCGGCCCAACGCGAACGGTAACGAGAATAAACAGATACAACAAATAATGTGTCTGTGGTTTTATACCAAAAATAATGGAGGAAAGACGGGAAATAGCGCACTAGCTTCTATTATTATTGATAGCATGAGATACTGGAAAGGGATATTGGAAAGGGTGACTTTTAGCACAAAATTATGAATTTCTAGTTATCGAAAAATGCCGTTAAGAAATATTGTGCATGCGTGTAATGTTTTTGCAGAAGCACAAGTGAAATATTTTAGGAAACAGCAAAAATCAGTGCACTTATTTTGCATTTAAAATAATCTTCCGAGTTATTTGTAATATATTTTAGGATAAGGGGTCAAAATTGAAACTTACCAAAAAAAAGAATCTCCAATACTCTATGTAAGCCAGTATTTCATATAATATAATCATGAAATTGAGATTTTTGATTATAAAAGAAAAATCCTGAAATGGCTTCACATCAGGTCACAACGAAACGGTAAAGCGGTGGCATTTAAAAACGGGATTAGACTATTAATTTCACAGGCGCAAACAATGCCGAAAAGCAGCATAGAGACCGGCCTTCGGCGAGATGTCACTTCGCGCTCCTAAAGAGGCACGAGATGCGACAGTAAAATTTCATTGCGCCCCAAGCAGCGATGTTTTACGGCGCGCTACTGCACTCCCCCCTTGAACACCCAAAGCTACCAAAACTGGCGGGGTGATTGCAGGGGCAAACGCGCACGACGCTGCTCTGCCTCTGCCTTTAAGGTCACTTGGAAAGCCTTAAAATTTTAACTTGTTGCGGTTACTCAGCGGATAGGGTTTAAGTGAGCGTCGCTTCACAGGAAAATGTCTTAACCTAACCGTTTTATTGAGGCCGCTGTTATATGATGTTTAAACTACTGTTTATTAACTTTTACTGCAGTGAAAATACAACTGACAAAGCGTCCTTTCAACCATTTTATCGACAGCGGCAAGATAAAGATGTCTGCAGTAGCCTATAATGCACATGACAGCTATATATATATACACACACACGCACACACACAAACATACACACACATACATATACACATCGGTTTTGAAAATTTTATTGTCGTACAATTGGGGATTCTCTCGACTGACATACGAATTTGTTCACAGCCAATTGGCAATTAATTTTTTCAGCTAATGGCTCATGGGTACAAAAATGAGCTGAAGAAGAGTAGATGTTTTCGGCCTTGAAAAGCCAAAATATTTTAAGGCAGGACAGCAAAATAAAAGTGATTTATACCGCACCCGTACGTAGATTAATCCCAAATGAGGCTCAAGTTAACATCCTTCCGTAAAAAAAAGTTCCTATCATGACCTATCAGCATGTTACCTGACCAACCATAAAAGACTCAGTGTGCTTAGGGTGACCTTCGACTGGCTCCTGCTGAGGGCAGGCATGACAGGGGCAAGGGAAGTCCCAGCATATTGTTGTCAGAGGAGACGATCAGCAGAGCACATGAAAGAACAGCATTCCAGGGTTTTATGAGGCAAAGCCGACAGCCGCCTCGCGTCTGGATTCATGTACCGCACCGCAAGGATTAATCACGCCGTCTCATTAGTGCAACAGCGAGAGTGGGATGCAGCGAAAACGGACAGTCCCGGCTGAAAACCACGCCCACGTCCCCCCAGACCACGCCCAGCCCCGCCCCTCTCCCGGCCCCGCGCCTCTGAAAATGAGAGAGGTGAGATATTCCAGTAGCTTACACCGGTCACGGATCACAAAAAAGACCCCGTTTTCCGTTCCAGACAGCCACTCAAACTCTGACCTTTTGCATTATAATTTCAGAGAAATGAGTGAACGAATGCAACATCGTCGGCAGTGTTAAATTAACAGCATAAATTGTTGCAAGTATAAGTAATAAACATGTAAAAAATGATGTTGACGTTTTAATGATGTTTGATACATAAACCTCTTGACAATGTAACGCTTTTCGACTTCAAAATGGGGTCAGAATGTTCATCGCCTAAAACGGCATTGTTCTGTTTAAACGTTGGTTCAGAATCGACAAGGAGAAATTAAAGTTTTTTTTCCGAAGTAGACGTCATCGTAATTACATCACGAACCAGAGAGAAATAATGGAAAAAGTATAAGCCTTACCGTCCCGTCCGGGGGGGGGGGGGGGGGGGGGGGGGGGGGGGGGGGGGGGGGGGGGGGGGGGGGGGGGGGGGGGGGGGGGGG
>JABFEA020000050.1:3788818-3803581 GCA_019775915.2 Cyphomyrus plagiostoma | reverse complement strand
ACAAACACGTGCATGCATACCCACACACACACACACACACACACACACACACACACACACACACACACAGAAACCTGCGTTAATGCAGTGTCTCTGTGTTTACATGTAAATGGTTAACAGTCTGTGTCGGGGGGGGGGGGGGCACTGGACAGATACGGGCCCTCAGATGGGTCGGGACCCAGACGGCGGGGCGAGGAGTCTGCTGCCCTGAGAGACAGACGCTGCCACCAGAATGACTCCCACTTGCAATGTGGCGACCGGGGACACAGAGTGTGCATGGAGCCTTTTCTCGGTGGATGAAGAAATGTCGTCGAGGGGGTGGGCAGAGGGGGGGCGCACATAAACTTTCCTGGTTGTTTGATATGCAGGTCCTTCTTAACTCGGCAGATGGCGCGAGGCTGTGGATCTTACATCGGGGCCTGTTTGTCCATAGAGCTGGCAAACCTCACGCAAGATATAGGAGCCTAGCGGTAGGGATGCCAGCAGATAATCCAACACATTAACAAACAAAGGACATCGCGACAAGAACAGATCACGTCGTGTAGCAGGAAGACGTGAATATAAACTGCTTGGGCCCCTATTTTTTTTCCCAGAAGGGCTCATAACACTTCTATAAGTGGGCCGAACACCAACACTTAAGCGTCTTAATGGAACGCAAAGAGTTCTCCTCGCTTGGATTGTTGGTGGAGTGTTTTGCACGTCCTTCTGTGCTAACAGGTCAGACGTGCTTCCAGTATAGGCACATGGAGCCACTCGGCTAAACATTCTGTGTGACAGAAGCCTTCCCCAAGGTTCATCTGACTGCTTTGGACCTTGTTAGAGCTCAGCAGAAGGGCCACAGTTGGGCCAGAACCTTGTTCTAACGCCTCCCTTTCTGCCTCCGAGCTTGTGCGCCTACTTAAATCCTTAGAGACGCACACATACAGACTCACATCACAATACAAGGCACTCCCGCATGTTCACTATGATACATGTGCAACAGAGACGCGCAGAAATTCACACGTGCACCGAGGGATCCATGGAGTGCGCACAGTCCACTCTCCCACACGCAGGGTGTGCGCGTTCACACGGCGCAGGCCGCCGGGCACTGACACGCATGTGCTCTGTCGCCATTCACGGCGCTGCGGAATGCATGCATGCAGACACGGGCACATGCGAATGACTCGAATAAACGAAGACCGCAGAGTCACAGGAATAGGGGACTATGGAATCCTGGGGTGGGGTGGAGTGTGATATGGGGACGGCGGTGGGATAGTTATCGCTGTTTCCCAAAGAAAGGTGGCAGTCAGTATAAGGGCACCCCTGACCTAATGAGGTCAAATTGACATTCATTTCGCGACAGATGCAGCATAAGCCCCTTCACCCCCACCAACAGGGGCTCTTCATAAGCACTTCCTGAGTGAGGTGTGTCGTCAGTTCAGCCTGCAGTCTCTCAGCAGCCTGATTCACCCCCCCCCCCCCCCTTTGACACATAGCCCTGCATACATTCTGGAAGAGATGCATGTTGGGATTGGACGGTTAGGCAGCAAGGTGTGTTCCTTTACTCATAACACCCTGTCTTACAGACACCTGTGCTGCAGTAAACATTGCCATAGCGACTATGGCAGCAGGACATCTTGAAATACACTCGGATTTGCATGCTGGTTGCATTTAAAATACAGGGATCCAAGCTGTACTAACATTGTAGTACATTAAGTTGGCGTCATCATACAAAGCAACTTCCAGAACTTCAGCTGTTTTACGCAGATAGATCGTCAGGGCCAGTCACAGGGGGGTTTCAGGGGATCTGAACTAGTAACCTTCAGGTTATGGGTCCAGCAACACTACCCACGGCCCCCGGAAGAGTGGTTCCACTGGTGCTGGCCACTGTCCTGCAGGTCTGATCCGGGATCAGCCTGGTAGAAAACACCGCCATGACGTTCCAGGGGCCTAACGTTAGACACAGTCTGGTCTAACGTAAAGTCATCCTGCCTGCGACTCCCCCGTGGTGCCAAACAGGAGGGGGAACAGGAGACCCGGCTCCTGCAGCCAGTCCTGCCCCCCCGGCGGGAGCAGAAGGCCAGGTCAGCGGCACTGCCAGCTCTGTCGCGGTCTGTGGTGCTGATGTCATGATGGCAGCGGCCGGTGGGTGGCTGCCATTGGTGAGTCCTTTTAGCACCGGATTCTAGGATGCCGTCAGCTGCTGGCGTCACTTCTTGGCAAACTCACATCAGGGTGAAAAGACGAGTGTGCATTCTCACAGAGAACCACGCGCTCCTCATTTTGCATTTGTGTGGAGTGACGCTGTTTTTGTCCCCGTCCAGCGTGTTCTCCGGTGGGACCGCAGACACCAGAAGGTCAAGGCTTTCCGTGACCCCCTCCATTCTCCTTGTCACCCCCCCCCCCCCATCAGTGTTTATGGTTTGATCCTGTGTCCTGTAAAGAGCAGCAGCAGGAGCAAACCATCACATTTGGTGCTCAGCATGGGGGCGGTTTGTGAGTTGTCATGCTCCAACTATCCTATGGAGCCTTTCTTCTGACTTTCAGTACATTTTTGACTAACCACATTTGCATCTGCTAATTAGATCCTGTTAGCATAATTCATTCACACAACACCCTCTTGAAGCTAATGAATAGATACATCTCCAGACAACTTGCAAAGAACATATAATGAGGTTCAAGTTGCTCATAAATGTATATTTGTCCTAGGAGGACACAGAATAAAGCAAAATGAGATGCATCACATTTGTATCCGAAAACCTCTCATAAAAGGTCTGTGACTTGTTAAAAGCAAACTGCTGAAAAAGATCGAGAAGTTATTTCCAGCCTAATGCCCTACGCCTCCCGAATTACAAACTGTTAAAACAAGACACACTACATTGAGCAGACCAGCTCTGGGGGTTGGGTTACATAACGTATTGAGAGTCGACCAGGGCAGGTAGGGCTGTTTCAAGAATATCAGTAAAACATATATCAATGCCCAGCTGATCTCTGCCTTGTGCTAAAGAATAAAAAACAACGGAAACGATGGGAAACAGGGGCCCAGGTCTGCACTGTGGTGGGGAGGCACCAGGAACGCAGCGAAAAACTGGACCGGAATCTGTAACAATATTGACGCCTGAAATAAAGAAAAAACCAGGACCATCGACTCTCAAAGAACGGAATCCACTCCTACCACAGGAAATCCAAGGGGTATTCAGAGTGGATTTTTAGCAATTAAGCCTAACAGTTATCATTCTGCCGCGCGCTTTATTCTGCTAAACGCTAGCAGAGATCTGGGGGCCCTTAGCAGAACAGCAAGCTGAAGCCAGGCTGCACGGCCGGCCGGCAGAGGTGACACTTGTTGGCACGGATCGGCCTGTTAAAAGCACACCAGTGAGTGACCCAAATCAACGTCCTGGGGTGTGTGACTGAATCTGACACACTCGCTCCACCAGCCTGCCCGGAGCCCAGCGGGCATCACGCCAGCCATGAGGTACCCTTGAGATGAGCGCCACCTCTACTCGGTCCCACCAGCAGATCTCATCGACGCCTGACTGTTGAACTGCGGATGGTTACGTCCTTCCTGAGCCTCCGCTGCACATTTTTAGTATTCTGATCTTATCACCTTTGTTATTTTCTGTGTATCACCTCCAATTAGCACATCTGATCTCCACCCCGCACATGATCGGGTCTCCACCACACACCATACTCCTGCTCTGGTTAACAAGAACACATGTCACATGATCCTGCTGACACACAGGTCATTCATGACACACAGAATGGATGCTCAAGTCATCCTAAACACAAAATACCTACTATAATCAACCACAACAAATTGTGCCAACGACCATGAAATACCGACTGCTCACGTCTTCTCTGTCTGACTTCACACCTGCTATGTTCTTCATCACACTTACCAAAGCATCAGCTCCCCGCTAGATGACAGAGGAAACCAACCAAAATACTGATATCAGGGAAATTACGTTTGCAATTTATTTATTATTATCAGAGACTTTTATCTAAAGCAATGGACATTTTTCGAGGAAGCGGGGTCAGGCAGCCCCTGGGACATTCGAGGGTCAAAAGCCTCGTCCAAGGGCCCAACAGCAAAATGCCATTGAGGACCCTGAGATTTGAACCTACGACCTTCCGATCACAGGCGCAGTGTCCAAACCTCCAGATCAGCCCAACACACCACAATCTGCAATGTGGGATTGCCTTTTTTTGCAGTGCTCCCAGTGGCCACTTTAGGGAATGCTTTTATAGGAAAGCTCACTTAGACATGGTGCATCCGATCTCCAAGGGCCCCCGCTCAGGTGTGAGAGGCAAACCCAGCTGTCGGGCGGGAGGGGGGGGGGGGCTTTTCCAGGGACGACTGAGATCAGGGTGCGAGGCGGGAGGGTTGCCCGCCGTAGAGGCATGCAAGGTTCCCACAGAGACATCTGTGGCTGAATTTGCCCATCTGCCTTTGAGTATATCTTCAGCTCCTCTTAACTGGCAGGTTAGGACTCGTTAAACCAGGGCTCCCCGGTTCCAGTTTGTAACACAACTTGTAGATTTCCCCGGCTCAGATGCGCCCACTACCAAGGGCAAGTAGCTGATCGACGTGTGTTTGAGCAAGGAATTTCATCCCGGATCAGAATCCATGAATCCCGCATTACACTGTAACCATTCGTACATTTTTTTAAATTTAGCAGATAATTTTATGTAAGGCAGCAAATATTTTTGAGAAAGTAATAACAGACAATCCCTGGGGCGATTGGGGGGTTAAGGGCCTTGCTCAGGGGTAGGACGGTAAAATCACCCTACATTCTGAGGGATATGAACTTGTGAAATACTCTGGACACCGAAAACCACGAAGCCACACCCCCCGTGTAGTCTTCTGCTTTTATTGACGCCTCGAGTTTCAGGACCAGGCGAGCCAGCGATGGGAACTTCAGTGCTGACTTTCATGGTTTTGACACAAACGACACAGTGTGAAAACAGACAAACTGTCGTGTGGACGTAACACTTTTGAACGGGGACAGCAGTATAATTATCAATTTACAAAGAACTGGACCCACACCTGAATATGGGAACTCAGAGGTGTAAAATCAGAAAGATATGAATTTGAAGGTGATGGTCTCCTGGCTGCCACAGAAAATCGAAGTGCTACTCCAAACAGATGTTGACAATAACACCTGACAGCTCGGTGTTTTATTCTCAGAAATACGTGACGACGTGACGCGAAGGACACAGATTCACCATCCAGCGGTGACCTTATTCCATGTCACGCTTGAGAGGGTCGCAGCAAGTGTCCCAGAAATTGTAATTAACAAACAACAGTCACCTAATTAGGGTTAAAGGTAGACGATAACTGGATCATTTTCTGAGGTCTTTCGCCGTGAGTTTGACACTGTGAGGGATATTTATACAAACACCCTCCTACATTACTGTCTTCACTGCGGACCCACGTTTAAAATCATTTAGATCTCTCCAATGTATCTCCAGTCACACCTCTTTGCAGTCATTTTTAAAAATTATTAATCATATAAAATAATTATCCCTACGTCTATTTTCCATCCATCCGTCCTCCATATTGCTTATTCAGTACAGGGTGGTGGGGAGCACACTTTCATTTTTTAAAACAATCCTTCTAATATCTAGTGCACTTTGCAAAGAATTACTTGTTGAAGTCATGCGTTTCTATTGCAATTTTACTGAGCTATGAGAGTGTGACTGTCCAGCATATTTGCTGTTTGTTGTCCATAAGTAGAATTACATTAACTGGCCAGTGAGCTTTAGAAAGTCCATGGTCTGTTTTTAAACTCGGTTCATCCCACATGCTCTCAGGATGACTGCGGATGTCCATGGGCTTGCTGGCAGCCCTACACAGCCCTCATGGTTTCTCTCATTATTAAAGTCCATTTTAAAACCAGCTAAGGCAGGTTGGAAAAAAAACAACAGTGAAAAAATAGAGGAAGGAGTCCAACAGCAGGAAGATTAATGATGGCGAATAACCAAAATGCACACAAGCACCCTTTTATTTGCAGCTGAACCAGGGACAAAACTCCCCCACACATTTAGAAAAGGCTCTATAAACTTTTGTTCTATTTTGGAAGATATTTCTATCTATTAACTCACAGGGTTTTCACTTTTTACAGAATGAATAATAGAAAAAAATACGACATACATTTTTTCTTTGAAATACTTTAAAATATCTTCAGATAGGAAGAAATTTTTTAAAATTTGCTTATAAGCACAAAAGTAGATGTGCAAATATGCATTCGCGAATCAATTATCCGTCAGACAGACATCCAAACGCCTTAGGTCATCTGTTAGCTTCTCTGGAAAACTGACCGCGTGGTTATCCCATCCTCCGCTGCACGACGTTTTTCTTGGGGGGGGAAAAAAAAAATTGCGCGTCTCATTTGAAGACGTTTTTAGAGACGTTTAGGAGCGCACGCGTTACTGTAGATTAAGGAGAGAAAAAGACAGATAAACAAACAAATAAATAAGGTTTGGTAAAAATAGCTTAGCCTGGGGCTGCTCGCTGAATGCCGGCATCTCAGTGTTCACACCTGCATTTGGCCTCAGCGCCGCGTTCAGTGCTGGCTCGCCAAACCAGCGGCCGCTAGCTTGGTTGGGGACGGCTAATTATGGACGCTCGGCCCTGGGCGGGGGCCTTTTTCTGGGCCTGGGTTGGGCCTACGCCACTCCCGGGAACAAATGCGTCGTGGGCGAGGAGGCAGCCTCTCCCAACGTGGGCCCGGCTCCGGCGGGGAACAATACCGGCATTGTTTGGCAAGGACTTGGGCAGCCGTCCCGCCACGCTTGGCCCCATCTGAATGTCGGGCTCGGTGACCCTCGCGGTGAGCCTTCCAGCGATGCCGCATGTGCGACTGCGAGATGACACATAGAGGGAACGCGCGTCTCCAAGCACGCCAAAGCGCGCGCAGGTTTCCAAAAAGCAGTCAGCGCGTTCCAACGGCCCGTTAGCGCGTCCCTCTGTGCCCGCCGTGTGGGAATTACTCTTAAAATGCAATTTAATTATCCAATTTAATCATAAACAATTAGGTTTCTCACAAGAATGGCCATGGTATTAATAGATCCATTACATGCTTTGGCGATATTTTTGTTTTTAATGCTGGTAATATTTTAACGTGTTATTTTTCACAAGACAGAATGAAAGCTAAAGATGTGAATTAAAAAAAATGGCAAATTACTATTCAGAACCTGTTTTGTGATGTTGACAAAAGGCAGTTTGTGTACGTTCGGAGGCCTCTCCTGTTGTGTGGACGGTCCTGTCTGGGATCAATACCAGCAAAGTTCAACCCTGGAAATGGCAAAATTTTCCAGAGTTCCACTTTGTTAAAAGTGTGTTACAAGTGTGCTAATAGGACAGTGGAATGAATGAATGCCTGAAAGGTATCTACCAAAACATCAAAGGCAAAATGCAGATGGATGCAGAAGAAGGCATACACATTGTACAGGGGTACATCTACAACCTTAACCCTACCCAGTCCTAAACTTAACCATAAGTTACACAATAAAATACATGCATTTTGGCATTGTTAGTTTTTTAATTGAATTCATAGATTCATTCCCTTGTGGGAACAGAAAAGGTGGTCCCCACAACGTCAAAATCACAGACTCTTGTCACATTGTGGACCATGTAGTACCTACATTATAATATACATATGACATGCACGGGTGCACACACACACACACATACTGGGGTAGGAAATGTGTAGGGAGATGTGTACAGATGCATACGAAGTGGGTCACTGGTACATACACTGAGGCACATGCATGCATACACAAATGCATTCAGACATGCGCAAGCACACACATGCACTCAGGCACTCGCATGCACACACATGTACTCAGACACACACTTGCTTGCACACACATGTACTCAGACACACACTTGCTTGCACACACATGTACTCAGACATACACTTGCTTGCACACATATGCACTCAGACACACCATGCACACACATGCACTCAGACGCACAAATGCATACACATGCACTCAGTACCATGCATGCACACACATGCATTCATACACACGCATGCACACACATGCACTCAGACACACGCATGCCCACACATGCACTCAGTACCATGCATGCACACACATGTATTCATACACACGCATGCACACACATGCACTCAGACACACGCATGCACACACATGCATTCAGACACACGCATGCACACACGCATGCACACACACATGCACTCAGTCCCACGCATGTGTACACACGCACTCAGACGCATGTAAGCACACGTATGCTTTCAGACGCACGCATGCACACAGGTACAATCATGCACAAGCTTGTGGTTCCTCACATGCCAAATATGCCCCCAGGGTGGTGCCCTGCGGTGATTAGATTGATTTCCCATTGAAGAGGGGAGCAGCTCACAGGACAATGCGGTACTTCGGTGAGGGTGGGTGCCGCTCTCTGATTGCCTACATTGTCATGTGGTGACACTGAAGTGCGTTTCGGGCCTGCCGTCCAATGAATTAATCCAAATTATTATCGCTTTTGTACCCCCCCCCCCCCCCCCATCGTGGCTGCAGGCTAAAACATGTCAGGCCCTTTATTTCCCCCTCACAGCAAGCTGCCCGGGCAGATGCCATATACAACCCCCCCACCCCTGTCGCCATTCAGTGCCGTGCCCTTTGTCTGCCTTAATTGAGTCCCCCGCTCCACTTAATGGGGGCTTTAATGCTCACTGAAACAGAGCTAGCGCTCACGTGCCCCCATTAAGCCCTTCGTTAAAAGAAAGACTTGAAGCTCATCAGGATTGGCGCTCATTAATTAACAGGCCTCCGTGCTCCGCCGTCTACTGGAGCGCCGACTCTCCGTGTCCGTAGCAGTGAGGGAAGAGAGGGCCAGGCTTCCCTTGCAAGCTTGTGGGCTTTCCCTTCATCCACAAAGCAATCACAATAATAACTGTAGGCTCATTTACTAGTCAATCTGCAGAGTCCATCTTTTCTGGCGTCTTTAGCTCGAGTCCCGTGGCGCTTGAAGTGTTAGTCAATGGCCAACTGGTGAAAAGTCAGAAGGCTTTGTTCTTTTTAGAAGTCTACATCATTCTCATGACAGACTGAAAACAGTGTGGCCTTCTGCCCTGATATAAATCCCAGCGGTTTACCGGATTCGAGTCAGGCTAGCTAGATACAACCATGCAAGCCCTTTTCAATAGAACAAGAGAGGTTTTCATTTTCATGACTCAAGTGAGTTAAGCACGTGAAAGGCGTACATTAATTATGAACACCTAGAGCATTCAGTGCTGTTCTCAATGAAAGTAATCAGGTTAATAGATGTTGCACTGGGGCCATGGAGAAACGTGACATCACACTTTGTACATGTATAAAGCCATTGAATAAAGTAACCGTACTCTTAACCTGAGGTATAAAACCTGTTCGCATTATCCTGTTTTTCAGGATTTCTGCTATAGTGAACTCTAAGATGGCAGTCTGAGGTGACCTTAACATATGACCTTAAATCCCGTTTGATTACCTCCCAGGAGTGGCAGCTGTATCCCGGCCGGCCACATGCGTCACACCTGGCCTGCGTGCGTAAACCGTGCGGATCCCACGACTCAAGACGTTCGAACCACAAAAACGAATTTGTCTCTGGAGTTAAACAAGCAGATTGCGATCATCTTGAATTGAACTCTTCAAAAACCCACCCCACATCACTACTGCCCCCCCACCTCCTCCCCATGCTCTCTGCTTTAATTTCCCATCACTTTGAGAGCTTTTCTCACTGTATATTTTATCACTTTCTCTTAAGACTTGTGTTCAGCTATTCCTCAGCTCCTTGTTATAAATGGAGCCAAAAAAAAAAGAGAAGACTCGGTTTTGAAAAAAACGCAGCCGCTCATTTTGGAGGGACATGCTTAACGGAAGAATTTCACACTGTATCGATAATGATGTCTTTTTCACACCTATAAATATCTCATTCAATGATCCGAGAAGCCAGTTCCTCAAAAGAATAGCCACTTTCTAGGAGACTTGGTGACCAGCGTAGTGTCTCAGAATTTGACTCTTGTCGTGTGACCACAGCAATGGGACCGGTCAGTTTCCCCCCGTGGCAAAATGTCGCACTGGAATGGATTTTGGGGAAGTCTTTCCCATGTATGAAAAAGCAGGCACTTTTTGCAGGGGGAATGTATTCTACTGATAGCCATATAAACCCCCCCCCCCAATGGAAAAAGGAATAAACACGGGATCAGGATGACCCCATCCACATAACACATTTATGATGGCTATTTTTGTTTAGGGGGCCCCTAAAATGGATTTATTTGTGTTATATTTACGCGTATGATTCTGCCCCCGTTGAGGTGTGCGGCGGCCATGGTTTCTATAGTCCCATGAGAGACTGGATGCTCTGTGCAAGACGAAAGCAAGGGCCGCGATCTGTTTGTGCGCGTGGCTGTGTGGCCGACGTCTCACTGAATAATGAATTTCTTTTCGATTAATGAAATTCCTGAGCGCGAACATGGTGTGTTGTGTAAGAGGGGAGTGATGGGGACACTTCTGCTGCTGCGTTGCTGGAAGGTCTCAGGGGAAAAGAAACCACACTGCTTGTGGCTCAGGGCACCCCGTCGAGCCCCTTCGCCTCCCCCAATCAGACGCCTGTTTCTGGTTGCTGGAGCGATGGACGACGGTGAAGGGTTTCGCCACGGCAACATGACCAGACGACGGAGACTTTTATCTGATGGAAACTGTTGCCTTGTTTAAATAAACGCGTGAGCAGCAATGGAGGCCTTTCTGCTGCACAAACAGGTGGGACGTTCAGACCCTTTACGCTTGTAGAAATGGCTGCACTTAAAGCACCACAATTACAGGGGATGAAACGCGGCCACAGACACCGAGCCTGATGTGAGAATCCTGGCCTGCAAGTGAGAATCACTTTTGGCCACAGTGACATAAACTTAAAACAGAAATAAATGATAATCATGGACCCATATTATGCCACGGTAAGAAAATAAAAAAGATTTTTATGATGTGAAAATGATGAGCTGATTTAAGGGGTCAGTGATGTCATGCAGACGGCTGGGTGGCTTAACGCCGACATCTGTGGCATTTCCTGAAACTTCTTTTAGTCCTTGAAGAGATCTATTTAGTTAAAGTGAAACAGGGTGAAAGTAGCGTGCTGTCGAGACTCAGCATCACAGAGAAAATTGCAGAAGTTGCAATATCCCATCAGAAATTTATCTCGAACATAAAATTTTATATTTAGCAAACATGGTGGTTTTTTTTACAGCTTTGCGCTCAATCTGTATCTGCGCGTGTGTGAGTGTGTACGTGTGTGAGTGTGTACGTGTGTGAGTGTGTACGTGTGTGAGTGTGTATGTGTGTGCAGCGCCTCTCAGAGTGCGCGTCCGTGTTGCTTGCGATGACAGACAAGCCCAGACAGGTAGGCAGTATTGATCCCAAGCTAGAGCAGATAGACAGTAACAATCAGTCCGCAGATTGATGGAAATCCTGCTAACGGGGTGCTGGAATTTTCGGCGACATGTCCGAGCGAGTGCCAGGTTCTGGGCTGGTACCCCATTCCCCATCCGCTGCCTGCCCTGCAACACCCTGACCGGCTACCCCAGTGTGTCCTCCACACACACACACTCACAGATACACACACACACCCACACACACACAGCGGTCCATGAGGAGTGCAGAGCGAGCCAGGCCCACAGTCACACGCCGGGTGATGTGTTAATAGGTCCTAGGCCATCTTATTTTCTCACTTCTGGAAGACTGAGAGGGGCGGCCGGGCGGGAGTGTCAGCCACGAGGCAAGAGGCCGTGCTGCTCCGCTGGGACGGGGGGGGGGGGGTCACATGGGAGGCAGAGGGCACAAGTTCACCAAGCATACAGCTGAATGAAGTGGCTCGTGGCGGGGGAGGCGGGAGGCAGTGGTGGAAAAGCTGATTTGTTTTTATAAAGAAAAAAAAAACCCGGCGTGTGATTGGCTGAGCCGTTTACCCACAAGCCTCGTCAATGGGCGCCACGGAAACGATGGGACCCGTCACCACGGCGCCTTCATCAAGATACTGACTCGTGTGTATTTTTCATGTATTATGTATACTACGCAGGTGTCTATAACCTAAATGTGGGCACTGTTATTTTTTTATTTTCATAAATATTTACATTTTCATTTACATTTAAATATCAGCCCTTTTGAATCCCAACCATTAAAACCGCCCAGCTTTGTACCGTCAGTCTTGCAGAATGTCCTCTTCTGAAACCCTATTGTACAGCGTGTTCTCCCATGTGTGCCTGAAAAGATCCAGATGGCAGATGGCATAGTGGTTAAGGAACTGGACATCTGTGAAATCGTAAACTGTTTTTGCTTATATACGTGTGGATATATAAATATACAGTCTAGGTCAGTCAAGGGCGTGTACTGCTACACACTAAACCTAAAATCAAACTGTGGAATTTTGTGCCAGTCATTGACATCTGTTGCTATATGCTAATGCTAAAATCGCACAGTGCAATTCTATGCCAGTCATTGGCATCTGTCGCTATATGCTAAAGCTAAAGCCACACAGTGCGGTTCCATGCTAGTGACTGGCGTCTGTTGGTGCACGCTAACCCTAAAGTCACACAGTGGAAGTGTGTCAGTCATGGGGATGTGCGGCCATATGTTAGGATTTGCCCAGGATTCAGTGGAGAAGCCAGAAAAAAACAGCTTTAAAAGCCTTGTTGCCATGGTCACATTAGCCCACTTGGTGTGCAGGATGCTAAAAATAAGGACATAAGGTCTGGGTCGGCCTATGAGAGCAATACCGATCCGTTATCCAGGTGTTGGGCAACTGGCTGAGTTGGCCGGTGGGATTTGGAAGGATGGATCCGTCAGGGTTAGATGGTCCAGCTGTGTCCAGACAGAAGTAGTACAGTACTTCTTCACTTAATAAGATATTTGATATCTGAGAGAATTCACTTAAGAAAAGCTGAAGACTTCTCCATGCCCTTGTTTTGGTGTGACCCTTGTCCATCTTTTCAACAGCCGTGGACTAAACACCACTGAGAACAATGATGGAGCCTGTGTAACAGACAATCTCAGACCTCACTGTCATTGTGGAAGACAGGCAAGAAGGATTCTTGTATGATACTGGGAGTCCACGAGTGGGTCGAATCAACCCAGACTAAACTTTCACTTGAAGGTCGGATGACAGAACTTTGGACTTTACGAGAAAACCAAGTTCGCTGAAGAAGACCGTCAGGTCTGGAAAACTCAACGGTAAAAAACAAGCGGAAACGTGGTGGATGGACTCAGTCGTGACGGCGATGAAGAAGCCAATGGGAAGCCGTACTGGGGAAACAGCGCGACTGAGCTGAACGCGGAGCCGAGGCGAATCCTCCAAATGCACAGTGCACAGGCATTCGGCTCTGCAGAGACAGGGAAAGTCCTCACAGGTTCACCAGAGTCAATCAGTTAATCAGTCAGGCTCCGGCTAAAAGTGTGCAAACATGACTAGATCTCGGTCTTTCTGCATTCACTCCAGCTCTCCACTCTCATCTCCATTCCAGTGTCATAATTGCTATCATTATGGTAGTTGAAGTGGTTCCCCATTGGCTCTGTAAAGCGCTGTGGGTGTCTTGAAAAATGCTCTTTCATTCATTCAATGATCTTCATTTTAAGGTCTTCCTAACCATCTTCTGCAGGTCTTTTTCTTTGCTCAGCTGTTCTTTCCACCGCCTTCATCCTTCTGCTCATTAAGTTACACCACAGCCTATGTGTCAAGGCACATAACCCACTGTGTTAATAAATGCTCAACGTCACGGCAACAGCAGCAGCGCGGGGGCCTGAAGCACCTACATGTCCTGCTGATCTACCCTGGTTTGTATAGATCTATAGAAACCGCATAGAAGGGACCGATGTCTCATGTGGAGGCCAGCATGTTACGTGAGAAGAGGTCCTTGACTGATGCCTGCCCTGCTGCAGCTCCCTGCAGGCCTGGCTCTTAACGTGATGCACTGGACTTAAAGGTTAAACACATCACAAGGTATAACGGTTTACATGTCGGCGTGGATGTGACTGCAGCAAACCCCAAAATGGACTTTTTAGAGAGGAGGGACAGTTGAATTAGTTACCCAGCCTTCTCCTGTCCTAAAATAAAGGGGACAATAGGAGGAGGTCAGCAATGGCAGGATTGCTTAAATGTTGCCCAAACTCAACCTGACTGGGGGGACCCCGTGGGTTTGAGGAGCATAAATATCACCCATCGTCCCTCTCTGTCCCTTGATCTGGACATGTGTACGCTGATGACAGACCCCGCCCTGCAGTGATTTCTGCTGACACCCCATCAGAACGTGTGAAACCGTTTATAATACGCAGGTACAGGAGCTGACGTGACCTGGACACATCGCCAGTCCCTGGACGTCACTCCCCCAGACGCCGTGCCAGTCACCCCGTTAAGCGACATAACCGCTGCAAGCTAGAAAGCTGAAACCTTTAAAAAGTGAATAACGAAGGTCTGAAATTAAGTTATCTGACAGTGGAAGAACAAACACACGGGTGTCAGCCTCAGTCGCTCAACACGTAGATCCTTGTGTTGATAATGTGAAGGTTGCAGGTTCAAATCCCAGAGAACTGCACATGACTTCTAATCCTTCTATCTACTAGTGCTGTAGTTCTCGAGATCAGTCTCAAGACCAATTTTTTTTGGTCTCGGTCTTGTCTTGGTCTCGGACATAGCGGTCTCGGTGGGATGGGGAACAAAAGAGAAAACAGCACATCCTCACAGAACAGTATCATTATTTATTACGCGCCTCAGTTCAAATGCAACCAGTCAGA
>JABFEA020000050.1:3770273-3780781 GCA_019775915.2 Cyphomyrus plagiostoma | reverse complement strand
GTCTGTGTGTGTGTGTGTCTGTGTGTATGTGTGTGTGTCTGTGTGTGTGTGTGTGTGTGTCTGTGTGTGTGTATGTGTGTGTGTGTGTGTGTGTCTGTGTGTGTGTGTGTGTGTGTCTGTCTGTGTGTATGTGTGTGTGTGTCTGTGTGTGTGTGTGTGTGTGTGTGTCTGTGTGTGTGTCTGTGTGTGTGTGCGTCTCACTCTGTTCTGCTGCTGTATGCTTCACCAGCCCTGCTGATATGAAGTTACAGACCTTAAATTCTATACAACTGCAAAGTTTACCAGAAGTTTGTCACGTGAAAACAATTTCATAAACAACAATTAGCAACAAAATTTCCCGAAAGCAAGTTTTCAGAATGAACGACTACTCATATTTATCAGATAAGTGTTACTATCCGTCATCTATCCATCCATCCATCCACTCATTAAATGCATTTTCTTGAATTACCTTCTTCTGCGTTTTACCCGTTAGTTTACACTAGTTAGTTGGTTATCAAATCCAGTCTTGTAAAACACTGAGCAGCTGTTATTATTATTATTATTATTATTATTATTATTATTATTATTATTATTTTGAATATTTTAAGACAACATGATGAGAATTACTTTAATTTTGTTATTAATCGTCCATATGTTCACTATAGTATATGCAATAGCAGGGAACAAAAACATTAACTTCTCAATTGTTTAATTTTACTATTATATTGTTATTTTGATTATTGTTATAATGATGATGAAATTCTCTGTAAAAAAACACATTTTTCCCCCGTAAATCTCAGGCGGTGCCAGGGGAAGCGAGAGAGCAAGGGATCGCTGACATCTGGAGACAATTAAAGAAAGCAAAGAAAATGAGGGCGAGGCGTTTCCCCGATGCGGGGGCCGTGGGGGGGGGGCCTGGGCGGGCGCCGGCCGCGAGGTCTTAGACCCGCAGTGCACAGGTAACAAAGCCACTACCTCATTTAGCATTAAAAAGGCGAAACAATGAGGGAGTGAGATCATGTTCGGTATCCAGGAAAGAAGGGAGGGGAAGAAACGAGAGAGGGCCAGAGGTGGGATACAGCAGGCGCTTTTTGCCGGAGTTCAGCCGGAGCTGTGGCCATTCTGCTCCCGGTCGTCCCAAAGCCACCTCCCGCTGCTTCCCTTAACCACACTCTAAAAACCCATCTGTTAGGGCGCTATTGTCCTCCCGCCCCTCTGCGGTGAGAGTAGTCATGTGACCCAAGATGGGCTCAAGGTGGGCCGTGTGCTTGGAAAAGAAAAGGTAGGATGGGGAAATACAGGGGGTGTGCTGAGGGGTGGGGGGGTTGAAGGCTCACATCCCAGGGACACGCTGCTCTCCTTTGTGCCCCAGTGTGCCCCAGGTGGGGGGGGGGTAGGGGGTGTCCTGTCGCATTCCAGTATGGCCCTGACCTCAGGCGTGATGAGTTCACTGGTCACTTTCTACTTTCTAGCCCCCCCAGAATGAAAACGGAGCCCCGTTGAGAAGCATCAAGCAGACATCTGTGAACCGTAATGCCCCCCCCCCCCCATTTCCGCCAGTATGGGGGCTCCGGATTGTTCCCCATCTATTATGTACGTCATCCACCGCCGACAGAAAGTGATGAAGTCCCAGAGCCAGAAAGCACAGAGGGAGAAAGGCCTACGTGCCTCTCAGGCTGGGCTGTGAAGTGATGAGACTCTGTCCCCTTAGCGTGCGATGACAGGGGCCCTGTGTCATCTTTGGCCACAGATGGTCTGCTCTGGCCTCGGGCACCTGGGCTTGGCGCAGCCCCGAGGTTCGGCTGAAGAGGCACTAAGTCCACCGAACGAGCCGGCTCTTGTCTTTGGCAGCAGCCTCCGCTCGCCACTGGGGTAGCGGGTCCTGCCGGGGGTCGGGCTTTTTGAGCCGGGGGGATCATCCTCCCCCCCCCCTCTGCGGTCACACCCACTCTAGTCTAATCACTGCTGGTGTTTCAAAAAGGCTCCTCTGGTTTTTCCGCATGGTGGGGGTGGGGAGATGCATGTCCATGTTTCCCAGCCCAGCAGGCACTTAACCTGAGGGAAGACGGTTCATCGCCCTGAAGGGTCGGTTCATTAATTTCTGATTAAAGAACACACACTTGCTCTCACACGCGCACTTGACTCGACCTGTCTTTGAGTGATCCAGAAACTAAACAGATCCACTCAAAATTTAGGACAAGGCTTGGAAAAGGAGCAGTTTCAATACGCAGACTTATCACTGGTTTCAGCCGATGATGTAATAACTTGATTAAGTGGCTAATGCTCACTAAAAGGCCCTCTGGTCTGAGTTAAATTCCAAGCGATGTACTAGGTCACCCCCAAAATGTGTCAGAGGTACTTAACTGGATTTGTGAAACATTTCACTCCATAAATGGGCAGACGATAAGATGGTTAAGTCTCTATGCAGAAAAGCATGTTGTGGGGTGGGGGGTATTTGGAGGCTGTGCCCGGGACGCCCACAGCAGAGAGCCGACGGGACGAGCGTACAGAGTCTGTCCGAGCCAAGTCGCCGAGTCAGGAGGCATTCATGCGGGTCCTGAGAGGCTCAAAGTCACCTGTCATGCTGTGAGCTGACAATTAGCCGCAGGGTAAGCTGCCCAGGAAGGACCCAGGACGTGACCTCTGTGGCATGGGCAGCGAGACGGGTACAGAGGGGGTGAACAAGAGGGAGAGAGAGAGAGACGGGTGAGCAGCTTGAAGCCTGAGATGCGGCAGGTGCCCCCCCCCCATCCTCGGGTGCTGAGCCGTTCTGCTGCCAGAGAGCCGGACCCAGTTTTGGCGGCGGACGCAGCAGTCGGCACGTTGCTCGGGGTGGGCGTGGTCCTCCCACCCGGCCAGGAAGTGGAGCTGAGCCACCTCTCCACCAGTGGTTCTAGGCAGAGCTGACTGTGCTGTGACTCTGGTTCTCTTCTAGGGTGAGGAGGACCACTAGTGAGACAGTGTGGTTAGCGTGTCACCATACACACATAGGCACATACAACAGCACAGAGCACATGTCCCACCCCAAACAACACACAGAAAAACATTACAGCGAAGACAATGCTACTTTTTAAGCCATTCAGAAATGTTACTAATTCATGCATGCTCTGGGGGTGACTAATGCATTGAAAAATGTATTACATAATTCCTCAGAATCAGTAGTTTGTGACCATTTTACAAGCTATAAAAAATCTGCAACAGGACACAACAGGATCGCAAGTTAGTTGCATAAATGAGAAAACACAAGGTATTGTCAGTAGTTCTCTGTCTTGGCACCTGAAGACAATGACCTGCTTCAGGATGGTGCTTATATGACTCAAGTTTCTTTTTTTGGAACTATTTTTTTTTTAATCATAGGCCCACATAATTATATATTCTTCTACACTCTATGAACTGTGTGGGATATTTATCATTAGCTTTATTTCGATTAGGTTAACCCTTCCTCGATGTAACTAGCAGGATCAAACAGAGCAAACCAGGTTAGGTACTTCACCCAGGGTTTTATCAGTTGGTACCTAGTGACAAACCTAAAAGCAACTTTAAAAACGGTTTTCAACTAAAAGCTAAACAATTTAATCGATTGCTGTAATTATCATGCATACATCCATAAACTTCAAGGGATGGGCAGTTTTACCCAAAGCCAATAGCCTCACCTTGTGCACAAGTTAAAAGATGCATCAAATCGTGTCATGCATCATAGCATTTGAGTAAGATAGGATTTGCCAGTCACTTCCTGCTACACCAGCATACAGTATCCCCAAAATTAGCATTGATATACAATACTTCCATTGGGTTTATTTTTTGGTTATAAAAAGCAATGGATTTATAAGGAGATTTCAGGTGATGCCATGTTAACTGTCCCTATAAAATGAAATGAAATTAAATGAAATTAAATGAAAACAGAGAGTACAGCTTACTTCCTATGGCGTGTCTATAGCTGGATGCTGGTTATAGGTAAGTGCTGTTATGTCCTTTGACAGTGCAGTATGTTTTCATCCCTCCTGGGGGGCAGAGTAGAGGTGGAACAGTCGCTTTTCTGCCACAGGCTCTGTCATGCCCAGCAGTACTAACCACATCAACTGACAAGATCTACTAACCCAGGGCCATGGAGAATTTAAGTTTCATTTGCCACTGGCTGCATCTCCACATTGTATTACAGGCGTTATTGATGCATTCTTTCCTCTAACAATAATTTAGTGAGAAGCCTTAAAGTGTCCATCTGTGTCTTGGGCAAGAGCTGACTTCTGACTTGGATGTCAAGCGAACTCTGCTTCAGCCCAGGGATGGAAATCTCAGAATCTCATAGTACCAGGCTGTGGAAGGCTGTCAGCACCAACGACAGCACTTCCTATCCCACCTTCGGGCTTCCTTGTGGAGAAGCGAGCTTCCTTTTGAGAAGCATTGAGGAGGTCACCTCTCGATTTCCGCAGGGCAAGGGTGACAAATTCCACCCCCCCACCCCCAACTCTCAGTGTCCCACCAGAGACCTATGAGATCAGGATTCTCACACACCTCGCCGTCTTCTGGCTCAGGGTCTCTCACAGGTTCGATTTCTTACCCTTAAATCTGGAGCTGAAAATGAGAAACTCTAAATTAGATACGCAGTCGTGCTCAAGCCTGACCACGTCTTTCACACCTTGCGCTCCCCGGGACCTGCGAGTGCTTAGATGTTTCTGTGGCCGCAGGAAGACCTCTCCACGTCTGTCTGAAAGTGTATCAAAGCATGGCTTCCATGTTATGAACAAGTCCTATGACACTACATTAGGTACATAATCTTTCCATAATGAAATTGGTAAATTCTGAATTTTAACCATTATAAAATAAGCTTCTAGAATAGGCAGATTACATTCATGAGGAAAGTCAATGCTATTTAAATTTATCTTAAAACAGCATAAAGCAAAAATGTTTGTTATAATATTCTTTTTGCCTTCAGTTACAGTGCCTTAAAAATATTGAAGCTTTCATGATTATTTCTCCATTGATTAATTCGATATATATAACCTATATAACCATCAGAACAGACAATAAAATGTAAATAATTTGAGTTAATTATTTGATTTAAAATCTGAGTTTTCTGTCGTTTATTGTTTGTTTGTTAGAACTCGCATTCCCATAAGACATAGTGTCATTTGGTCTCACGTGATCACAAATGAGCAAATCCTAAGCGTGGCTCGGTGACGTAGCCGAGGTCGTTTGCTACCCAGGCGCAGAAATGTCCTTAGATATGAAGGCGTCGAAGGAAGGTAGATACTAAGCTTGAGTCAGCCTCTTCTCTGAACACGTCAAACTGTTGCATACTTTTTCTTGAACACAGATTGTACTTATGTTCGATAACAGTAATTAAGAGACAGGCATGCTTTGTATTGTTTTTTATGACGCTAGCCCTCCACAGCGAAGATATCTCACCACACATCGCTACGTGAGACGGCGTCACTATTAGCATTAATCGCTCATAATTTACCGTTTTAAAAATGTTTGTGTGGCGCCTTTTGCGGGGAGGGCAGCCGCTCTCACTTTGCGACACTTGTTTACGAGGTCGCGTAAGATTGTCATTTATCGTCCCAAATGACCTCCCGTGTCCCGGTGCCGTTAGAATCACGCGGTCAGCTCGAGATGAACTTGGTTCGTTTGTGAACTGTGGTGAGGATAAGAGCTTGGTTCTATAACCTTCGTAAGGATGCAGTTTCGAGTCCTGGCAGGTCCTTATCTGCTGTACGCTGAAGTTAGGTGCTGCCCTTTAATACTTGTAACTGACATCCCGACGCCTAAACCGGCAGTATTTAATAGTGTTTGGATGTTGTGATGATTAGTTGTTAGAAATTAATGTCAGTGTTAAACCCGTTAATAGTCAGGAAAACATATTCGTCTTTCATTTTGGAGAAAATGTGTCCCAGAAAACTAAAGGTTTTTGACTTCCGGACTTAGATCGTGCCATTGAACGACGTTTGCTACCTGTAATCCACCGCGTGAGTTAAGTTAGTGTAGATATTTAATTTCTTCTGTCTGATCGAACAACATTTTGTGTAACAGCGGTTTGAAAAACTGGTTGATACTGCTTTGGAGTTGTTGGCATTTATTGTAATGAGTAAATGGTAGATTTAACTTTTTTTCTCTCTCTCTGTAGAACTTCATGGTGCTGAACATGTTTAGGGAAACCCACAGGGTTTAATAAACAGCAGCTTCCTTTAAAGTAGCATCAATCTAAAGAAATCTTGGAGAACTTTAAGGCCCCCCTGAGCAGTATTTAGAAGTTAGCCTTTTCTGAGACTTAGTGTTCTTCTCACAGACGAGGTGGTAGATGGACATCTTACTAACTGAAATCTTGCCCAAACCGTTAGACTGTCATCGTGTTTGACTGTCATCTTGGATCATGACGGCAGATTGCCAGCCTTTTCTGCAGTAAAGCAGTCTGTAGCAGGCTGTTTGGCATCCCATTCTGATTTGTACACATTCCTTAAGTCTTCGGTCTGTGTGCATCCAGCATTTTTAGTGGCGTTCCTTAGGAAGCAGAGGATGTTCCGGTCTGGTCCTCCAGGTGGCCAAGCACCTTTAATGGCTCAGTCGGGTGTCAGGTTGTGCATATTGCTCCAGGGGCCGGCTGCCTTTTGCAGACCGAGGAGTGGTGTCTGGGGACAGGAGTTTCTGTGAGACAGGAGGCTTGTCTGTGGCCAGTTATTGATGCGTGGATGGAAGAGTGCCCACTGGGGCTTTTAGGAGAGAAGCCCTGTCCCACAGATTAAAAGGGGAATTGGAGCGCACATCAGTCCACGGTTTAGACATGCTGTCAGCCTTTGGGGGTTTAAGGTAGTGCCAAGGGAGAAGTATGAGGTGAAGTTCTCGCACCATGTGGACTTTGCTGTGGTGTTACCTTATTCCTGTCCATCTCCCCCAATTTCATAGTGTTTTTGTTTTTTTTTTTGACCTTGTCTGGAATGCGGTGACCCCTGATGGACATTTGCTTCTGGTCTTTTAAAGCATTCGTTTCCCCTAGGGGAGCCGGAACTGCGTCACGTGGAAGTGGACGTCCTCATTCCGAAGCTAATGAGAGAGAAGGCCAGGGAACGCTGTGCAGATAAGGTGGAAGGTATGGGTACACACACACACACACACACACACACACACACACACACACACACACACACATAAAGCACCTGCCAGGTGTGACCTTTCTAACCTGTGTCTGGTCATGTGGGTGCAAATAGAGCCATTTGAAAAACAGCATCCCAGATAACATGCAGTGAGTCAGGGTTTCTGAATGTATTTGGGGAAAAATGACATCAGAATTGATAATTGATATGCAAGAGTAGACCTGACCAGTGTACACTGAGTCCAGGATGACTTACTAGAGCAGTTGTTATTTGCAGTATTTCCCTCTTTTTTTTTTTTTTTTAAGTCTTCATCTTGCTTAAGGCCCCGGGGATGGCATTTATAGACTGAGTTTGCAGGCTGTGAACGTTTTACTTCCCAAAAATTGAGCTGCAAGTTGCGCAAACTGTGCATGGTTGGGAGTGTGCTGTGTGGTGTATTGGTGGCAAGTTTTGGACCAAATGGGTGTGACTCCTGACCTTTTCTGATTTTTAACTACTTTCCTCGAGCTGAGATAATATTTTTGATATTAAGAGTCGTTTAATATCCTAGCGTTTCATTGACCATGAATATTATGTACTGTGTCATTAAATTATGCAACATGTTGTCAGAAACAAAATTGTAAAAAACAGAAGTTAATTTGCTGCCTTTAATTCTGGTAAAACCCAGGGCTGCACATCCTAACTTTCCGCTCATCTAAATGTACAATAAGAAACACAATTTGACATGTTTGTGTTACACACTGTATAACTGCTTAATTAATAAAACTAAAAAATAAATGCATAAATAAGCAAATGGATAAAAGGCAGAGATGAAATGTTTAGAAATTGCAGGAAAGGTCACCCGCTAGACCTACATTTCAAATTCTCACTCTGAGGAGAGTCGTACCGCAGTACAGCACCCCATTGCATGCTGGGAGGGTTCACAGAAATAATTGTCATTAACACCTCAATCAGTGTGAGCCTCTGCCACTTTTTAATTAAACCAAACTAATGCAACGCAGGAAATAAATATTCAGCTACTGTTTCATTCCTCATTAGAATTTAAACCCAAAGCACCAGTTTTGAATATTGCCAGTCTTTTACATAGGCGTGCAAAAACTCATAGCCTGTTATCGTGCACATTCTGTAGAGCAAACCAGGGAATGCTGCAGCACAAGTTTTCGCCGATTAGCCTGTACACAACGGAAAAAGGAAGCTTTTTAAATTCGTTTTTATTTTTACTTTTGAGAAATGTGGTTTCACAACTGTGTTCACGCCTTGGATGGTGCAGCCGATCTACTTGTGATAACCACCCATTCTTTCATTGAGTTGAAACAAGACTTAATTCCTCTTAGCTGCTAAAAAGTTGAGCACTGGCTCTTTGTGTTAGCAGGGTTAAGCTTCTGTTTAAACATGACATCTCACTATCTGCATTGATTATCATATTTATTATTTAATGCCAGTTTTTATTGATTTATTTCCTCTTTTAATGATACACTATTTTGGAGTCATCAATTATATTTTGAGATGTTTCCAATATTGAATTAAATAGCCGGTCACCAAACATTTTTTTCTAAATGATCACAATGTGACATATAAACACAATTTCGTTTCATTTCAGTATCGTTTCCCCAGATTTTTGCTTTTTGATTGCTGACGTGACCGCAACGTATTGCAAGCCCAGGCATGCAAATGGCTGGACATAAGTCAACCAAGCAAACGACAGGTGTCCAGGCCCAATGGCAGGAGTGAATCAGGGGAAGGTGCGCTGCGTTAAATCGCCATCGCTGAGGGTGACACGTACGCCGGTGCCCATCGCTGGTCGTCACAAAGTCACATGGCCGTACCTCGGCACCAAGCGACTAAACTGCCTCGACCCGGGTCGCTGCCGTCGGTCTAATTTGTTAGCGTTAATTAGCTGGTTTCATGCGATCACACTCTCGAGCAGGAGTATGCGCTTCGCTGAAGGGAGCGTACAGTACATGCTCCCAGCCTGGGGACCCAGGAAAAACACGCCTGTCTGCTAGGTTCGCCTTGCAGTCCGATTCTCCAGGTGACTGCACCTTATGTTTGAATTTGTTTGTTTTTCTTTATTATTATTATTTCTCTGACTGTTTTCTTTTATAATTAGCTGTGATATATACACCAAGCTGGGGACAATACTGATAAAGAAGGGAACCCCACCCCCCCCCACACACACACACACACACACACACGTATCCTGGCAGTAGACTGGAGTGTTTTCTCTGGGGTGTGGAGATCAGGGAACTTGATAATTCAAACTCACCAGCAAAATGTCAATAACTCATTCCATCTTATTTTGACTTCACACGTTGGATTTTACATGTGGAGGAAGAAGTCAACCCATGTGTGTTTTGTGCATGTTCATGCGTGTGCGCTTGTGCTCCGCGGTCTATTTTCATCATCGACGATCAATCTTTCATTAAAAAAAAAAAAAACAACTTTTACTTTAGCTAGAACCTCAGTAGGAAAAATAATGACTTTCCGTACTTCTCCTCTTGTGCGTTCTTCTTGCCCTGTTAATCTAGGTGAAATTGCACCACGCAAGGGCATGATAGTGGATTAAACAAAGAAAAGCATTTGCCTTGTGTTTAGGGGTATTTATGCGGTGAACATATTTAAAAAGCAGACAGGCTTTTCATATGATTGCTGTCTGACTAACAGTTCGACAAAAGTTTATCGAAGGAAGCACAGGGCTTTAATGTAATGTTTTAGTAGCTACAGAAATATATTCACACCATCAGTTTATATCTGATATTGTGGTTCAATAATGTGCATATAATATCATGGTTTGCTATACTCAATGCATCAGTTTTAGTTGACAATGCATATTAGTTGCATAAGGGATTTTATTGTATAATTTAATTTTCGGGTAAGTACTCCATATGCTAGTGTCTGCAGTCGCATTCAGATATCTATGTATCTCAGTGGTATTACTTTACTCAAGCTAATGGCGTCTTTCAAGTCAATAGGTAAATGACACAAAAATATAATCCCCTTCTCATTTTGACATGTGCATAGATGTATAACTAATATGTTTTGGCCTGCTGAATCTCTCGTGTTTCGACATTGCTGTTTTGAGTCAGGGTCGGCTTCTGTGTATGGCCCTGCGCAGTGCGGGACCATGTCAAACGGCATGGAAACCCCCTCTGCTTTACACCCTCCCACACCGAGACGCTCCTTTGGTTTGTTTGTGTTTTTTTTTTTTTTTTTCTTTGTGTGTTACTCTCACTTCGTTTACTGTGAGTGTGACTGCGAGCATTTAGCCGCTACAAAGCACAGAACCTTGCCTCCAGCAAACAGCTTTCGTTTGTCTCTCGTTTGCCTTCCCCTTTTTTTGTCTCATGCCCTTTTCTTCCAAACCTGATAGGGGGGGGGGGGGGGGGGGGGGGGGGGGGGGGGGGGGGGGGGGGGGGGGGGGGGGGGGGGGGGGGGGGGGGG
>JABFEA020000050.1:3741197-3770173 GCA_019775915.2 Cyphomyrus plagiostoma | reverse complement strand
AACGCTTTTGTGTGCAACCCTTTGCCGAACCCCCATTTTTTAACAAGCCCCTTCTACTCCAACCCTTCAACCCCCCCCCCCCCCCCCCCCCGCCCCAACCTAAGAGGATTCCTTAATATTTTCTTTAGCGTTGAGTTATATTGGCATTTGCGTTTGCTCTGCCCTATGTTCCCTTTGAAAGGTTTGAGTGTGGATAACCTTAAATAACCTCATAAATAACCTTAAATAACCTCATAAATGCTGTTACTTCTCTGATGTCCAGTTGGACACAATAGGTTTTATGGGTACCGGGTTACATGCCGTATAACTGCACCATAGAGAAGCTAGCATGGCTTGTGTTAGTGCTCAGCCAGATGAAGGCATACATTAGGCTATATGGGATAATTAATATTTGTGCATGAAATACCAATGTAGAGCTCTGTTAAGTAAACAAGCAGCTATTGCCTTTGGCTTATAGTCACGTTTGACTTAAATTTTGATAATTTATGCTTTAACAACCTACTTGCCAGTAAAGATTGTTCTGATAACCACCACGTAGATTAGTGTATTTTTTTTATATGATTCTTGTCATGTTAATGTGATATTAATATGATAGCCGGGATAGGATTATGTTTACTGTCAGCCGTAACCTGCATCATTCCCTGCAGTTAATGTGAGTCCAGATGAGGACCCCGAGAAATCTGTGAAATAATCACACGACGGTGAAAAAGCGTTAACGGGCGTCGGAGTGCACGTCTGGACCTGCACACACCCCCGAGTCGTCCTCTTTCAGTCCTGGCCTGTGGAAGCTGTCTGAGCACCAACAAGCCAGTCCCAGCATCCAACAGCGCCGAGCGGCTCAGGGACGCGCTGCCCTCTCACCATGAGCTGCCACACTGAACAGCACTTCCTGCAGAGTGCCCCCCCCCCATGCCAGAGTCTGCTGTGCTGTTGACCTCTGACACTGCGATGATGTGCGATGTCCACAGGCTGTGCTGTTGTTTTTACAAAATCTCCAACCATGTCTTGCGGGGGGTTAAATGACTTCTCAGCTATTGAAAGACAGGCAGCCTGAACTCTAACCACGTGTTTTTGTGTTTTTTGCAGCATAATTTTACTGACTGACTTAAACTTTCGTTGGTGGATCCTAATGTGTAACTGCTTGTCTGGTTTTGTTTATCCACTCGGATCACCACAACGATGCACTGGATCAGTGGTGTGTGTCTAATATGTATTTCGATCTTTATTAATTGGCTTGTTTAATCAAAAAGTAGGCTGTTATTGAAACAGTAACCCATTGTATAGGCCATGATTTGACCTGTGAGAATATTATTCAGGTTTTAAATTTCAAGAGTTTTTATTTTAAACCTGTGCACATGTGGTAGGCGTAAAGCATGTCCAGGAGGCCTCAGAGGGTGGACATATGAACATTTATGTGATTGGCGTGTTTGTTTGCATATTTATTGCTCCATTCCTTTATAGACTGCAAAATAGAATTCCTCAGGGGTTCAAAATCATCGTCAAATGATGTATGTTTTTGTTCAGGCTGCTCTGGATAGGTGAAATACTGCACTGAATAGCGAAGACTCAGTGTGACGATGACTCCCGATTGCATCAGTCAGCCTGTTACTCATCGTAGTGCTGTGAGAATTGCATGCATTTTCATTTCAGTGAAATTCTGGGTTGCATGCATGCGTATGTCCCTCCATTTGGCACCATGTTAACTGCAAGTTCAAAGTCACTGACAGGAGATCTGTGAGCGACAAAAGATATCAGGCAGCCAAACTTTTGCAACTCAGCTGCTCATTTCTTTACTTGCTTGGGTTAACGTGCACACAAGTGGTTATTTCTGCCCTTTTATTGCCGATAAATAATACTGGCTGATTGCTTTCAGATAGCATGCGGGTGTGTAAAAGCGGGTAACGGGTACTGTGATGTGTCATATGAAATCCTGCTTCTGGCTGCTGCTGTCACAGTGGGGTGTTGTGTTAACTTGAGGGTCATGTCTTGGTCACACCTCTCAGTATCATCACACATGTCCGTGAGCACTGATTTCAGGCGCACAACGCCAGCCTCCCCGACACCCTGCTCGGTTTTCTATCGCAGGACAGGGGATGGCATGTGACTCGAGCTCGCAGAGCCTTGAGCCACAGTACGGGTTTCGAGAAGTGGCGTCACTGGAACATAGTCAGCTGACAGGATGTTGACATGTTGGGAAAGGCTGGATAATATCCAGTCGATATACATTTGGTGCCATTTTTCTTGAGTCGCTGAAACCTTAAGTTGTTGCTAGGAAGTAGTAATAGGAGAAACTGCATGGTCCCTCCGGGGTCATTGGTCTCTTGGATCCGGTTATATTATGCCTCACGGTTAAATTACATGACATTTATTTAACAGATGCTTTTATCCAAAGAAGGGTCAGACAGCTCCTAGAGCAATTGTGGGTTAAAGGCCTTGTAAGGGATTTGAACCAACATCCTCCTGATCACATGCACAGCATCCTTATCCACCCATTAGTAACTGAGCCACCCCACCACATCTGCCTTCGTTGTTTTGTTTTATAATGCACAGTTTTAACCAGGCAATGCATACTGTCCCTCCCTTGGTGGGCAAGTACAGAGCTTTGCACTTCCCAGATTGGTGGAGTTATTTCAAAATGGGGCTTGAGACTGGAATGTAGGCTGGGCTGGTCTTCGCTAGCCGGTATCGAGGACATAGAAGGATCTGAATGAAGACCAACATCGTTCTTCCTCATCTTCTCATGTCGGTCTCCAACCAGGCCTCGGATGCTTAACGGGTCACGTGCCGGAACTTGGCCGCTTGTCTGTGGGTGGAAGCAGCAAGTTCAAGAGGAGCAAAGGCAGCGGTGACTCCTGAGCAGGAGGGGCTGCTAAGCTTAAGAAAACCCTGGAGGAAACTAAATATTACAACCGGGGGTGCTGGTAGAGATTTTGGGCCCCATGAAAGCATTTCATATTTGCCCCCCAACTCAGACCAATGCAATTATGTTTAAAAAAAATTTAGGGCCCCTATCACTTATGGGCCCTTGGAATGGTCTTGTCTCCCCCACAGTGCCACCGATTGTGACCACAACTCACAGCCACCGGTAAAATAGCACTTCCCACACGGAAGAGGCACCTAGTGACAAGGACAAGAATACGGACAAAGGCAACAGGAAAGATGTGAACAAAACGGCTAACCTCTTGAAGGTGAACCATGTGTCTTCAGTGGGTGGCAGTTGGTCATTTACATACCGGAGCGGAGTGGGCCATCCGCGGGCGGAGGCGGCGGGGCAGATGGACACGTCTTGCGCTGACCGAGCCTCCGAGCGGCACGCTGGGCCCAGAAAGGGGGCGTCCCACTGAGACCCTGGCGCCGACTCGCGGGCTTGGCCCCCGCCCATCCGCGAGCTGACCGGGCCTCGGGACGGGCTGCTCCCCTGAGGTCCGGGAGCAGCAGACTCCAAGCTGGTCCGCAGGCAATGCATGCCAACATGGATGCCAAGGAGGGAGGTGGGCACCAGAGCGTCGCCCATACTCGCATAGCGGTTTATTCCAGGCCTGTCTTTTGTCGTTCACCACGTGTGTACTGTGCTGCATCCATGCATGTTCACTGCTGTTCTTTGAGTTATTATTAGAGCTGCCCCCGTACTTGTAAAAAGAGATTTAAAATGTACAAGTTTGTATAAATGTAACCAACGCGCAGCTGAGGGCTTCCATAATCTGAAGAAGCAGCACAGGTTGTTTATTTGGGTTAACGACCTAATAACCAGTTAGACTGGGTTATGAACCCCGACCGTGCGTCGGCCCAAGATACTGCCGTCTTGGAGCAGGCTTGTCCCTGGGAGGCGCCCGGGACCGAGTGAGGGGGGGTGCTGCCCGTGCCGCAGACCCCAGGTTTGGAGCGGCATGGCTGAGGCAGGCGAGCCGCGCTTGTAGCCCCGGAACAATGAACTCATCTGTTCCTCACACTCCTAACGTGCCCCAGCAGAGCTCCCGCTGTGCGGCTCATTAAAAAGGGCCCGGCAGTGGGGGAGGGGGGGCCTCACGCGTTCTCGTCGCGCCGCTTTGGAGATGGCCCTCTCTGCCACATGTCCCCCCGCGGGCGCAGGTGGGGCGGAGTGAGAGGGCGCACGCAGCAGGACCAGCCTGCAGCCAGAGCCAGGAAACTCGCAGCAGCCAGGATGAGTGTGAGGGGAAGCCGTGCAGGGCAGCCTTTACGTGCGTGCTTGTGTGTGTGTGTGTGTGTGTGTGTGTGTTTTTTTTTTTATCTCCATTTTTTTTTTCTGTGCCCCCACGCTCAGCAGAGGGTTCTGCACCTGAACACAGGAGAACTTTCCACACCTTTGTTTCGGAGTCATTTTGGTCATTTTCATCTGAACAGCTTGAGGAATGTATTTGTGATGCTTTTTTAACCATAGGTCTAATAGATCAGTCATTCTCAGGTTTATTTTTGGGTGGACCAGTTAGGTCTTCATTTAGAAATGGCTGCTCTAGACGAGCCTAGTGTAAGGTAGAAATTAGTTAACTCTTAATTCCTCGAGTGTAGTGAAAAGATACCAGTGAAATATGCCCTTTGAATAGGAGAAACAGTGTCTTTGGTATTGGCCACGCTTGGGGCCCTCGTTATGGGGGCATTGTTTCCGTGGCGCTCGCTCGTTGGCTCCTCCTTCTGCGGATACCTGGCACGTCGCTCTGGGGGCTGTGGGACGGCACGTCTCGCTTGATCAGGTTGATTGGAGATGCATGCAGGCTTAGGATCAGTCGCATGGATGGGATCTGTCTCCTGCCAAAGCCGCAGCTCTCGCTCTGATAACTCCACAGTAATCCGACAGGCCGAGCTACTCCACCACGTAGCGGAGATACACAGATTTCACCTTTTATTCATTTGAAAGGGAGATGAGGAGCATCACCTTATATGGATTGCATATTCCACACATTCCTCATCAGGCAGTGGTGCGTAAGGGGTTTGTTTCCCCACAAACTGGATTTGCCTCCCCTATTTCGAAGGACAGTGTCACTCGCATGCATTGCGTCTGCCTGACTCTCTCTCCTGTCTGTGTATTTCTGTGTCCTATCTGTCGGTCTACCTTTCTAGCTAAATTATGATATGAATGCACTTGCAATAAGCTAAACCCGGTGTCATCTTTCAGTATTAGTCGTTGTCCTTGTTGTTTTCCATGCCAATGAGAGCTGCAGAGGTCGTCACTATGGACGTGTGTAGCCTGTTAACCCCTTGATGGGCACACTCTGAATTGTAGAGTGCCCTCTCTTTGGCTCATGGGATCAGGGCTGCCCCGGGGTTTCTGGCGCAAGTTCAGCTACTCCCCCCCCCCCCCCGAAAGCAGTTACCTTTCTCTGTGAGCAACGAAGGCGTCTTTTTGCACCCGCATTCCTCTAAGAACCTATAGGCTGTGTTTTAAAATATATTATTGATGAATGTATCTAATGTATCACTTCTGGTAAAATATGGACTTTATGTATTGTTAACTATGCTTAGTCATACTGACTTTCCTAATTAAAATCTATTTTTGTGACAGATAACATCCGAGTGCATCGGAGTTGGCCTATCTGCTCGTACTATATCTTTTTGGCGTGGCCTAACAGCTTTGGTGTGAAGTAGGAACCAAAAGAACAAATGAAGCCTGTGTGGTTTTGTGGACCTGTGACCAGCTGCCTGCACCTCCCCACCACATTTAGACATCAGACTGGACGTTTTGGTTGCAGGAGAGGCTCCCCATTCTGCGTCGCGGCTCTGCTCAAGGCTCCCTTGTCTTTTTCAGGAGGGTGAGAGCTGTCGGTTCGGCACAATCCCTCTCTTAACGTTTCCCGTGCGTCGCCGGACTCTGCATTGGGCTGCCTTAGACGCCCTGCAGTAAGAGGAAGGGCAGCGAGAGCGACCTGTAAATGGAAGTTATAAACCGACATGTGGCGTTTATTTTGTGAATTGCACTGAAATCTTTCACCGGCTTATTTCCATTTGTTAATGAGCACATGGGTTTATCTTTCTTTTCTTTTTTTCCTCCCTTTCCCCCTTTCTCCCGGCCTGCTTTATGCCGACCCACGTCTGATGGACGAAGGTGTGTCATTAATGGGGAGATGCACGCCGCAGTAATTAAAGCAGCAGGGGGCTTTGCATGTACCCTGGCCGGCCACCCTTTTCAGTTCCTGCTCCTCTGTCCTTATTCATCGGCCATGTGGGCCTGTAGCCGGAGGCAGTTTTGTCACATTCTAACGATGCTTTTCAGTGCAGGGCTCGGCTCCCAACAGCCTGGGACCTTTTGAGCCAATCAGTGTTGGCTTTTGTCATATGACGCCCCTCCCCCCTCAGCCACCAGCACCTCTCTGTTCTGGACCAGGGCAACTGGCATCCCAAACCCCCTGTGGGGGGGGGCTTATCTCCTATTCTGTTCTTGTGATCTGTGATTACAAGATGTCGTCCCTGTGTTGCCTTGTTGTATCACGGCTTTGTTCAGACTATGTAGAACAGTGCGGTATAATGTGGTTTGCCATATTTTATGAGCACCCAGTTTGAACGTTTGTAAGAAGAAAAACCGGTGGACAGGCACTGAAATCTCTGGTCGTCGACCTGGCGCCAGACAATGTGGAGAGTAGCAGACTGGGTGCATGTTTGACCTTTGACCCCTCACCCTCTCTCTCTCCCCCATTTCAGCCTTTACCCACTGCTGTAAGGAGAGTGGCTTCCTGATGGTGGTTAAGTGTCAGGAGCAGAACGCGGCACTCAAGGAGTGTCTGTCTATGCAGTGAGTCGACCGTCAGCTGGGGGGCGCTGTGCCGAAATGCTGAGTTTGGGCCTCGCATTATGGGATTAGAGCCATAAGTGAGCAAAGGCTTCCCAGGGCGTGGGATCGAATCTCTGTGTCACGGTGATCTTTCTAATGGCGCTTTTCCACTGCCACGAAGAGCCGAGCTGTACCGTGAACTGACGGTTTTCCATTTTAAATTATGTGAGCTCTATCCAAGCCATATCCATACTGACATGTCTCCGCTTACTAGCAGAGCGACAGCGCGACCAAACCGAGCTGCTTCTGTTACCACGATCTGATTGGTTTTCGGTATACATGCAATATCTGCAGGAAAAAGGGTCATATTATATATATTATTAGTAGTATCGCACATCATAATGCATTGATGCGTTGCAGGTAACTCAGAACTTGAACGTTTCCAAGCATTTCACGGTAACATAACACGGCAATTCTCACAGATATACTAGCGGACTTTACACTTAGTGTATCACGGTGTACACTGTGTGAACAGAAAATAAGAATCCCTTCTGTTTTATGTCACTGTCAATCTCCAAACCTGGCAATGCCTTTGCCAAGCTTGATCGTACTGCAGTGGAAAACTATAGTGAACCAGAACCGTGTCGTAACTAGTTTCTCTTAGCAGTACAGCTTGGGTTCGGCTTGGTTCCTGTAAGTCAGTGGAAAAGCGCCGTAAGTTCTTTTTATCTGAGTAGTCGGCCTGTAGGTTCAGTAGCAGGTTATCGTATGTTAAGCCCCTGAACTTCATGGTTTGTCTATAAATATCGCTGCAGTTTCAGCTCATGGAGTTTTCGTTCTGTCCCGGCAGCTACAAGGATCCAGCATTTCAAGAAGAGTGCAAACAGCAATATGTAAAAGAGAAGGAGGAGTTCCAGAAGACTGGCATCCCAGCAAAGAACAGGAAACAGAAACTGCCCACCAGCATGTAGTGCCAGGAGGCGGGGTCACCCAGGGGAAGGCCACGCCTCCCTGTCCAGCTCAGAGATGGGGAGTGGTCGCCTGTACTTGCTGAGGCTTTGGAATGAGGAGACTACACTGCACTGGAAAAGCTTCTGCTTTGGCGCGGCAGGCTCCTCTCAGCTCAGTGCCAGCTTGTACACTGTGTCTGTTTTCACGAAAGGAGAATATTATTGTCACTCGATTATTATATCTAAAATAAAAAGAATACAGCTTAAATAAAATCGTATTTCTTCTGGCATTGCTGGGCTACACAACCTTGTCATCTTTGAATGACTATGATCAGTCCATTTCTATTCAGGACCAGGTTTAGTTTTTGTATTGAATTTAATTGTAAAAAATAGAGACTTTAGTTAAAGGCAGTGTTTATTTTATTAAAACTAGGTACCAGCAGGTAAGAACTGAAAATTGTCCCAGGTTAGATTTAAAACTGATATTAACAGCTTTTTCCATTGGGCTGTTGTGTTGCCCCCAACCTGATCAGTGAGGACCTTTGATTTATTCTCACTGCAGGTTTTTGCTGGGGATTCAGGGATTTCTCTAAATATCCTGAAAATCTGTTTTTCAAGCTTCAGTTTGGTGCCCAGTTCATAGAGGTTTTGCTAGGCTTCTGTGAGAAGAGATGGTGAAATTGGCCATTATTACTGAGAATCATTGCATTTCCATCAGTAATTTCAGTGTCTTTTGAGGAAAATGACAAAGCATAGGTTGGCAAAAAGGGTAAGAAAAATCTTTTATTTTTGTGGAAAATAAAATGTCACATTTCTGTGCAAAGAAATGTGTTGCGCCTGTTTTTATAATGTCTTCCAGTCGACGTGCTTACCTGCCAGTATTTGTTAAAACTAATAATGGGAAAGATTCCG
The DNA here is from genome assembly GCA_019775915.2 of Cyphomyrus plagiostoma. Lineage (NCBI taxonomy): Eukaryota > Metazoa > Chordata > Actinopteri > Osteoglossiformes > Mormyridae > Cyphomyrus > Cyphomyrus plagiostoma. The sequence goes on along the minus strand of JABFEA020000050.1, from coordinate 3,761,590 downwards.
ATCAGAATTGACTGTCTTTGAGCTGTCTCCATGGGCCGCCTCTTCCCGTCTCAGATGTGAAATATGGGGATTTGAAATATGCAAGGTTCGGATGCTGCCAGCACCGCAACAGTTTATGTCCAGACCTCTCCAAACAGACCATGTCCCATATTGCTGATACGGTCTTAAAACAATTAATTAAAGATTGTTTGCCAGCAGTGTACCCACAGAATGCCTCAGCTGAAGGCTAGATTCTCAGGCACCCGCACCCTGCACGGCATAATGAGAAGTAATGCTTGGTAGAAATCACATTTGACACATTTTTTAAGACTTTGCACCTTATAAAAAGTAACCTCTGTGCTCAGTTTCAAATTCGTACTTTAGAGCATGAAAAGGCAGGGCTGTGTGAGGCTAATTTATAATTAGACCAGTAATCGTACCAGTGCTTGCACTATGTCCCCGAAACAGAAGGAGATCTTTTGATGTTTTCTTTCAAATGGCGTAAAATGATTTTGCTCCTGATGTTTGGGGAGATTTTGGGAAAATGTGCAAAGAGACACGGACCCAAGAGTTTTGGACAGATATTACCCCCAAGTCATATCATCTGGGGCAAATCCCACGGGTGTCCGGAGCAGACCGCAGAGCCTGTTGGATGCCTGATCATAAAATGAAGACTGTCGCCGGAAAATTCTTAAATGCCGAAATTTACACGCTTGTGGGCACTGACTGCAAGAATGGGCTCTTATTTAATCATCAAATCCGGTCTATGAGTACGGCACACACAGCTGAGTGTTTTACTGCACAAATACAAGCTGTACTCTTTTTCCACAATTAGGGGGATAGCAGTAATTTGGCTCCTGGGATTTGATCTTAGAATGTTTTGGTGCAAAAGTCCAGACCTTGTCCTCCATGTCTGTATCACAGCTCTGAAGCTTTCACACTGTGGGGTTTGCATCTGCTTCTGATGCTTAGGGCTGCAGGTCCCTGCAACAGTGTGTGTGCGTGTTCGCATGGAGATTGTGACCTGGTGGCAATCTAGTTATGGGTTTGGCACATTTCCCATTTAACTGTCACTGTGTATAATTCATATCTCTCATCTCATATTTTACCAGGAAAAAGTAATTCTAAAAGACCATGTTGTTCTTTAGGGAGCCATAAACCAACCAGGAACGTGCCTGTCTTTCAGTTTTCTGTTGCATTTCAGCAAGATCTCTATTTATTCAGTACATTTGAGAAAATGTGCAAATGTAGATTTTCACAGAGTCAGGCCACTTCTGCTTGCTTACTCTTTGCCACACACAGCTGGAGAAGAGAGTGACTCAGCCTTTGTGATCATGCTACATATTCTCAAAGTTTTTTTTATCTACCTTTTTATCATTTAACAGGCGGTGACTTTAACGGCAGGCCTGCTGTAGTGAAGGCCTGCCTGCCGTAGTGCTGCTGGTGTGGCTGCTATATGCAGTAAAAAGTCACCAATAGCACATTTCAGACTAACACCCCACAGCTAAATATTCTGGAGCAGGCTTGTGTGTTAAGAGCCTGAGCCGAAATGGGCTCTTGGACTGAGCCTGGGCGTAGCAGTGAGAGATACTGGGTGCTGTGCCTGTCTGAGTGTGTGGAGCTCTAGGTCGACGGGATACCCATTGATCACCCCATGCGCGATACATCCTGGAAGCTAGACCAACAGCAGACTGACCTGTGTCACCCACAACCCCAGTGAGCTTCCCTGGCTCTCTGTCACAGCAGCCGGTCTGTCACCGGCTCCAAGACAATACACTATGACTTTCCGCTTATAGGCAGGTGTAAAGTCACTGACAAGCCGCTTTTAGATGAGAACAAGTAAATTATCAGATTCGGTTTTACCTTATTAATATAAAAGTAGCTGTTCACCTGGCTGCCAGAGTGATGTAAACCCCGATTATGCTTTTACTTGGATATTACAATTGATGTTATCAGTCTTATTGATGTTATCAGAATTATCTTCTGTCATAATATAATGTAATGTAATGCCAGGATAAGAAACTGAAAATGCAATTGCATTACACGGACGTGTTTTTTAACAATGCATTTGGGAAGTCATCTGCTTTGCGCTACATATTGAAGTATTCCACGTTTTGCAGCGGCATTTCAAATGAGATGTTAATTAGACGGAAAGCTCCCGAAGGTTTTGGAATTAATTGGCTTCTTCTGGAAGGAGGAGAGCCGAATCGCGTGTGAAACTGACACCTCGCTTCTTCCACTTAAACACTGTCAGTCCTTAACTCAGGTATGTATCTGGGAGCGCTGTAAGACGAAGCTCACAGAAGGGACGGTTTGATGCATGTCTGCACCTAACCCCATTTACCGGTGTCTTCTGCGAACTACACTAAATCAGATCCCTTTCAGCCGCTTCGTTATTATAAGAATACAAACACCCCCTGACAAATAAACCTGATAAAACCTTGATTAGTCATAAAGACAAAACTGATTCCACAATATGGCTCAGTAAAGTTCGTCATCCCTGGAAAAAAAACAGCAGCAACCCCACAGTGGGATTTTAATATAAAAGCAGCCTGTTATATAAAGAAAGATTGAATAGAGCAGATGAATATAAATAATGACACACGCTGGAGCACCGGCGGCCTGACCATCTGGAATTCTTAGGTAGGAAAATACGCTCAGCATTCAGTATGTGTACACTGCTGAGCCACACGATTTTACTTTTTTCTAATTTGCACCTCTGTTTTACCGGCTGCGTTAGGGGAATAAGTGTATGGTCCCTCTAGGATAAGCAGCGACGGCTCTTAACGGAGAGTTCATTATGTGGGACACTATAATCATCTGTCTGTCACAAAGCTACATTTTGCACAATATTATCCCCCGTAGAGTTCCCTTATCAATACCGCAGTGATTGCTTCATTATGTTCAACTGGTCTCCTACTGAAAATTAGACGAAGGCACCTACTACACATTAAGAGAAAGTCATTTTTAAATTAAATTGAATTTATCCCGGCCTATATGTTTTCTGCAGCTGCCGCATTCTTGACGCAAGGGAAACTTTGGCAATCGATTTGCAATGAATTGTGAGATTTACTGGCCTAATAATGTTCAATCCGTCAATTTAAATAAAGCCGTTTTGAAATGGGGGGCGTCGTAGATGACACAGAAGCCTTCCAATGGGGGAGCAAAAAAAACCCTGATATGACAGTAAATTAAAAAAGAAAATAACAGTTTATGAAATTACAGAAAACGACGCGTCCCTTTATTTGAGGGCCTGGCGAGAGAGACCGTGCCCCCGGCTGCGAGGGAAAGCGTACGTGCGGTTAGAAAAGGAGAGCGACTTCGGAGCTCGGTGGTGTGAAGTAGCGGCGGCTGCTCGCCTGCGCACAAACCGTAGTATCAATAACACCTACAGGCGTGGAAGACAGGCTATGCTGTTGAAAAAACACAGCTTTTTTTTAAGAAAGGGGGGACTTCTGAAACATCTGGTTACTGATGTTTTTGAAGTGCTGAGACTGCTCAGGTGCTGCCTTTTTTCCAGTCGCCCACATAGGTGGGTGGTGGCGGGGGACCCCCCAGAGGTTGGCCAGCGTTCCTGCGAGCAGCGCCTCGGCTCCGCGGCACAGACCCCTCTACCTCTCCGCGATTCGGCCTCCCTTCAAAACATCAACAGTGGAGACACAGCAGTTTTTTCCCTTCCACACCCTCCATCGATACCCTGCCCACCTTCCAAATATTAGCAGCTATGAAAAAAAGTGTTTGGTTTTGGAATATAATTAGTGGAGCATAATTTCTCACTTATAATTAATGTCTGGTCAAATAATAACAAGTACGTGGTTCCGCGTATCCTCCTTTCCATTTGCCTCTTCCCATCATTTGTAAATATTTACGATAGTTACCTTGCCCATTAAAGTACAATGTCACCAAGGTGTTGAGGAAACCATCCCTTTAACCCCGCTTTGGCACAGTACTTTTATTTTCTGTATTTTAAATGAAACACATCTTCCGACGATTACTTATACTGAGGAAGGTATCTGACAACCCGAGTTATATTTATGTCGTAGATCTACTGATATATCAGGCTCACAGATATTGCTTTTACGGCGTGTCGGGGGGATTTGATTGCCATGTAAATTTATTTTAATAACGTGCTAATTTAAGCGTGATTGTTAAACATTCAGCCATAACGATAACATTGTTACTGCTATTACTAATGCTGATAGATTATTTTAGTTAATAATAATAACATAGCGTACTGCAATCATAATAAGTCTCGTGCCTTTTAATTCAGTTAAAAGGTTTCCTGAGGGGAACAAAACAACTATTTTAATCACTATAACACAGCATTAATACAACAATTCAACTTTATCACATAGATTACTTTAACTATCAGTTTCACGGTGTTTGTGGAAGCGGGGAAATGGTAATTTCTTTCACCCGACACGTTATATTCCGTAAATGTTCTTTTGACACACAAGGGATAGAGTCAGAGATCTAATTAACACATCAGCAAATTCTGGACCGTTTTGCCATGTTGGATGACTAAGGCTGGGAGAAAAGAGGCAACAAAATCCACATGATCATTAAGCAGTTTGAGGACTCTGAAGGGTATTAAAAACTGCTGATCGAAGTCTAGAAAAGGTCTCGCTGTTGTCCAGGCTTTCGTTACTAAAGTTATTTTCATCCGAGTTGATGTACATTTAAAACATTTACCAGTTGTGTTGCATGATTACATTGAAGTGTCATTTTAGCAGTTCTACGCTTCCAAACTGCATTTCAGTGCAGAACGCAAATTATAAAATCGAAAAAACATCTCTGCTAAGGACTAACGCTCAAATTTGAGGACTTTGAGGACGAATCGCATTGGTTGTGGTTAAAACAGTAAGGGTTTGATGTTTTAAAGTGTGTTTAATCTGTCAGTGGGCAGGGGGGAAATCTGAGTCACACCTGCTGCGTGTTCTCATAAGGAGGGGGGCACCAGAAAAGCTGTAGATGCCATACTCCTCACAGGTATGAGTCACCGCGGGTACTACCCACTCGGACGCCTAGGCCTACTCCCACACGTACACACACACGGGGCTCACAGGATGGGCTTCCCTTTCATCACAGGCTGGCTTAGCAGGGATCCATGTTCCATCTTGACACAAGAGGTTGAATGTTTGGTTTGGTGTGGATGGACATTCAGCAAAGAATGTCTCATAGATTCTACATGATTTTGACCTCTTAATTCAGTCAAGGTCATCACATTGAAATACTGCTACCAGCATGCACTGGGAAACACATATGAACATGGGGGGATGGGCTTGGGGTGGCATGAAGTCAGGTTCACTTGTTTGGTTTGTGTGGATGCGGAGGAGAGCTTCCGTGAATGATTGATGGACACCAAACGTCAAGGGAGGGAATTCAGCATTTTATTTTGTTTGACTAGTTCCTGTTTGTGTGTGATTGAATTCCCCCCCCCCCCCCTTGATTCTTTATATAGAAAATAAAATGTAAAAGTACTATAAAAAGCTTTGTAATACATGAGCAGTAATGAAAACCATGTATTTAGTGGGTAGGGAGTCCAATTGTGTGTTTGTACTGGCTGTCAAGCACAGCCTTGTGTATATTAGTCGCACTTGATTCCCATAAACAGCGTGATTTCTACGCAGGCTGCTTTCTGTGCTTCCGCTGTCCGCAGGCTGGCGGTTCTTCCTAAATCTCAAGCATGCAGCATCTCGTCGGGACACCCATCTCACAGATCTGTTCTGAGAAAAGCCCCCATTGTCGGAACCGCTGCTGTGGTTTGTTGGGGCTGTTGGTGTCAGATGTGGCCCCTCCAGTATGGCCTGCTCGCGACCATGCAGGCAGGCAGGCTGGCAGGCAGCAGGGCTGTGGGCAGGCCCTGTACAATGAGCAGTCAGACCGCACATCGACGCCCTCATGGTTGCCCACTCCTCACCTCTGCGTATGAACGTCACACTTTAACTCTTAGCTGAGCTCGAAGCTGTAAACACTCCCATTTAAGGCGACTGGCGGCAAACGGCTTAACCGCCACAGTAGCAGGTCCCCGTCACCTCGCATGTCACTCATCTCACGCCACACAGCAGCTTGTCACACGTGACACACTCCATGCCCCAATATTGTATACATTTACACTCTCAAAAATAACATTCTCGCATTTAGTATTGATGCCAACAAAAGGTCTTAATGCATTTGGTGAATGACAGTGGATGCCGTTTAACCTTAATTTATTTATTTTTTTTAAGATTTCAGTTAGACGTTAGATATCCCATGATCCCTTTGGGCAGTGTGCTAAGCCGTGCAGTCTGTGCAGTTTAGACACAAAAGGTACCCCCGTCGCCCGCAATGCGCCGATCTGCTTTGGCCAGCCATTCAGCTACACTTCCCATCCACACTTTTCTGTGAACGCAATGCAGTAGACAGTTACTGGAAGCCAAGTTTTCATCAGCCAATCTGCAGTGTCTCAGGGAAGGGACACCAAATTGTTGTACCCAACAAAAGATTTTCCCGTTTTCCATTTTTTTTATTTTCACAGTTTCTGTTGTCTGCTTTGGTTATTTTAAGTTTACATATCTGAAGAGAAAAATGCCTTTAAATATTGCCTTTGAATCTGTGTTGAGCCTGTGATCCCTCTAGTGGTGAGAGACGGAACGCCCCCAGTGATGATTATGAAGACGTTCCAGGAACCCGGTTTCTCATTTTCTCTCTCCTCCTCTCTTTTCCCTGCTCGGTCTTCTGAGTGGTAACACATTTTTGTCTATGAGGTTCATTTTATCAAAGGATACCATTCCCTTAAAGAGAAAATTTTTGGTGTGAAATTAAAAAGGATTTGTAGATTCCTGAACTAGAAAATTAGTTGTCAATCTCAAGATCCTTTTCGGTTTTAATAAAACACGTTTCCACAGTAGCTGTGTCAAGAGTAGTTTGCGTGAGTATAACATTTTCTAGACGCCCTCAAAAACAGAGCTGGATCAGAAAATGAGTCCACATTCCATTTCTCAAATGGGAAGTAATAAGAAAATTTGTGAAACACTTTCCGGGAATTTGAACATAAAATAAAGTTAAGAAAACACACACACACACACACACACACACACACACACACGTGCAGAACTGTGACATCAATCTACATGTTTTTCAGCCTCACACCATAGGGCGTATATTATATTAGAGCAGCACATATCACTTGATGTCTGTTTTCTTTGGTCACCATTATCAATGACTGAAAATTCTGAGTTCGGTAATCAGACACATCTTTATTATATTCAAAGTGTCAGCAGAACGAAGAAGGGCCGTAACTCACAAAGGATGGGACATTTATTTCTGTGTCCTTCACTGCCCCCCAGTGGGCAACTGTGGATGCACATTTGAGTAATCTATCTGATTCCATATAGGGCAGTAACTCTTAAACTAGGCCCCCAACCCTCTCAGCAATTCCATGTTTCTGCTCCACTTCACTATACTGCACATGTAAATATCCAAATATCCAGACTACAGATATGGCTTCCACAGAGCGAAGAGGTCAGCTGGCCGGCTGGCCTGGGGATGTGCTCTAACAGCTAGACAACTGGACAACACCATTCAAGCTATGCTTGGGGATTCAAATTTGACGACCCCCCCCCACTCCCCTTAGTGTGTTTGATTCACGTGTGGCCTTTGATTAATAATATAATCCAGGGTTCCAGCACAGAGTGTCCCCCCTGCCTTGTGCCCAGTGGTATCTGGGATAGACTCATCACAAGATACATGGTTGGGAAATAGCCCTAAATAGATCAGCCAAGAAGATGGTACGTAGTTTAATAATAATTAATACAATCATAAGTTTAGATAATCTCCTTAATACAGTAGTGACTTTAATACAAAGGCCAGCTGTGTGTTTGAATAGAAAACCCAGACTCAGGGGACTTCTGAATGCCCCCCCCCCCCCCCCACGTAGCCAAGGGTCCCGCCTGGACAACATCTGCGCAAGGAGGCTGGCGCCGAACGGCTCCCGCGTCCCTGTTGACTTCAACAACGGCTGCGCGGCTGGTGCGGATCCCGCTGAAGCCTGCTCTCTCAAAATAAAGCCGCGTCTTTGGCTCCAGCCGCCATCAACACAGACGTGGCCCCAAATGTCGGAACAGTTGGTCATTTGGGTAATTCGGTCCCCTTGGATCCGACTCAAACCTCCAGCCCGGTCCGAATTCAGTCATGGTAGAAGCACGATGTCTGAATGGACTGACAGAAGCTCCCGTTTGTTTCAAGACATGTTTTCCCTGATTGTAATGGCTATGCTGCTGAGACAAACATACCACAACAGTCATTGTTTGGGGGCCAAATTAACTGACAATGTGCTGTGAGAGAATATGTCTACACAGGCGCTGGTATACGGGACGGAGTGTAAACAAACATTATGAGACGCTCCTAACAGAACGTCCCACTCGCTTCCTACACGTCCCACAGAGAGCGTGCCTACAACCTCTGCCTGCGCAGAAATGAAATGTAAGACTAACGTCGACACAACGCATTGGTCGTGGTTTATTCGATAAAAACATAAAACCCTTTTATCTAGTAATCAAACCTCAACGCAGTAGAACACGGCATATCGGCACGGTTCGTCCAAATCAACGTTCCTCGTTTACTCTCACTGTAGCTCAGTTACGAACGCTGCGCTAGAGGTCTGGATTTCTTGTTTAAATGGACATCGCTAAATTATTTCTATTTTAAACCAAGTGTCTGGCGTCACCAAGTGGCTACATGGAGCTATTACACAGCATATTGCTTCCTTAAACGATTTTATCATCCCACTCAAGGGTATTCTTATGAATTTTCATTAATACCCCATATTGAATGTTTTTGAACTGCCAGAAGAAACTCAAGTAAAAATGAATATACAAAATCATACAGACTACACCATGGGGCGCCAAGTGTCAAATGCTCATTTTCGTGCACAAAATACATTATATGTCATTAAAGGTATTATTTCATGAAATCAGGTAACGCACCGTTGCATTTCGTCCACAGAAAGACAAACTCCAGTTACATTTTCTTCACGACGGCATAAAGACTTAACCTTCTTTTGTGCACAGAAGTGATATCAGCACCTGGCATTTCGTGGACAGAAGGCTAAATGTATTTCTTTCATTCATAAGAAGAAAGCAATTTCGTTCACATAATGCATTTTGTCAACTAAATAAATTTGTGCTGTATGCAAAACGCTTGTCGCGACTGAAAGATCGTCGTTTTGTGGACGAAATGCATTTTGTAATTGAAACGTGTTTTCTACACGAAAATGAGCGCTTGACACTTGGCGCCCCATAATAAGTCCACAAAAACCGGTAACCTCCGATAGTGAGTGTGGTACTGTGCAAATTGAAATAAACTCTTCAAACTCTTCGTATTCCCCGATTCAGTTCTTCAGCAATGGCTGTCTCTGGTTCCGCTAGCGTTGTTGCGAATGATTTTTGACGACCATGTGCATGTAAACCAACCGTGATTAAAATGGCATACAATGGGGGTCACATTTTCGGTAGTGGCTTTCTAGCTAGAAACACTCTTTCATGGTCGCTTATAATAACTTGGCGGTGTAGAGAAGACCCTCTTACGCTGAGCCCTATTCTCTCAAGTTAAGTTTCAGATAATACCGTAATAAATTGTATCGTCATTCTTCGTATTACCGTCGCCGGTCAAACTTTTAGGGGGACACACACAACAGTAGTACACGCTTGCGCAATGCATTAGTTAACCAGTAACTAAGTGTTAGTTAATAATTATACTAATCATATAATAATTAACTAGCATTGTTCCTGCGTGAAATACATGACTGTCATGAGTGATTAGATACACTTAGATACTGGCTAATTAATGCATTACGTAAGCGTGTACAACAACATTATCGGTATCCCCTCGCCGCATTTCGGCTCTACAACAAATCAATGTTGTACAAACAAATTTCAATTTCAATCAACGATAACATCCCACGAAGCTGTAAAGATTGGAATGTTGATTTTCATTTGTTTATCTAAGACATCGTCCTTTAAAACTAAAAAAGCTGCTTTGTGCTCAGTTTTTGCTTGCCAAGATCTCACCCCGAGTATAGTATTTATCCTAATACTTCCATCCTTCTGTCATCGTCATTAAAAATCATTAAGATTCCCCCAGATTTTTTATTATCACTTGTTATTTTTAACCTAACAGGGAATCTTTCCCGAACGCAATTTGTATTCGAGCCGACAATTTATTTAAACAATTTTAATGCGTATCCCAATTACGTGCGTCCGTTTTCTTCAGTTTATCCCATTTCACATCCTTCTCTTATCATCCTGTTACTCCCCAAGGCAGCGGGGATGGAAATGAAGCTTAGCGACTGCGACGCGTGTGTATGCTGGGAGTCCTGCTCATCAAAAATGCGTGTTGGGACTGTGATGGTCGTAGCTGCGGTCCGCTGGTTTTTCACACGAGCTCAGTCAACATCTGCACTGGAAATGATGCATATACTGGAGCCCGTTGCATTTGCATTTATCCCCGCTTACGGTGCGCATGGATAAACCTTTAAACAGGGTGGCGTCTGACAGTTTCTTGTAACTTTATGATGTCAACGAGCCCTTGTAAGCGCCTGCGTAGATCCCAATAACATTTTAGCCCCACAGTCCTTGCATGTCAGACAGGTACTGCGTCAGTGATTACTTTGACGACTTAAGCTACAAACTCAGCCCACTGAAGGCTGTATACCGACAGATAGCGTTGGCTGTTGAAAAAGTTGATCGCCGACGCAGGTCCCGCCTCGATTTTCTTTTTATTTGATAGGAAGAGAATCCTGCCCTGCTTTGACGCCCTACTCCGCAGGGAGGCCCCGAAGCAAATTGCATAAGGTAGGAGGCACCCACCGAGCAGTATGTAACACGCCGATGACAATCGGAGGTAATGCAAACATTACACACCTGGCAGTAGTAGGTTTCGGACTTATGACACAGGACTACATACTGAGCCACTATGAGGCCTAAAATAGACGTCAGTTTGTGATTTCCCCTTTCCATTGCAAATTGGTTGTTCACGACACGTTTTGCCGTTTTTGACGTGACAATGCAGATAGGCAGATGCTTTTTCGCCATAGTTTTCATTAAGATCATCTCGGATTCAGAAAAGATCTCTCTGTGCCCCTTTGACTATGTGGCCTTCTCTCCCAGTTGAAAGAATTTGGAGAACGATTAAACATGCCAAACTATTTAAAACGACATTTTTGTGCTTCCTTGAGGAGGTCTGACATGACTTAGGTAGCTTGTCTGTGGTTTGTATGCCGGGACGCATTTTCCGCTGCGGGAGGCATATCACTACCGAATAACGAAAAGGTTGAATGCCCAATTAATCGGGTTGATGACAGGAAAATAACCTTTAAGCTTCTAACTTTGCTGAAGGCGAAATGTACTGAACAGGCGAACCTTTTTAGAAATACAGTGAAGTGGGCTGAGTCAGCCGTTTCGTTAGTTATGCATTCGGTTGCATATGTAATATGTCACCCCCTCCCCACAGTGTGAACAGTGAACGAATATGCTGATTTTTTTTAACGATCACCGTTTAAACTAGACTTGTTTTTTCTTCATGGACGAATACGCAGATTTAAAACCAAGCTGGTGATTGCATTTCTTTTTACTATAGAGCAAGAAATTGCATAGCCTATTGATGGAGTCACTGTTCAGAAAGAAAAAGTGTGATGTGTCATATTAATGAAAATTGCCAAGAAAAAAAACTTTGTTTATTCCTCCTTTAATGGACTGAGTGATCCAGGCATGATGTTGGTGATGTTTTAATTGTTCTCCTTGTCTACCATCAATCGTGACCATGTTTCATCGAACCACTTTTCCTCGTCAGGGTCCCAGGGTTCACTGGGATTAAGACAAGTGGCTCCGAAGTTAAAACGTCAATATCACCATAGCCTATACCTCCTGTTGCTATGTGGGCTAAAAGCTTCTGGGAAATCATTTCAATATACGAAGACAGAGAATAAGTATTTATCTTGTGCAATTCACTTGATCCATTTTAATGCACAGGCTATTTCAAATATTGTTACATCCCATACCATTTACTTATCCTAAGTCCGTGCACGCGTTTAATATTCACATTATACATCATTATGTTTAAAAGGTGGGGGCGGCATGGTGGTGCAGTGGTTAGCACTGTTGCCTCACACCTCTGGGACCCGGCTTCCGGTCTCCGCCTGGGTTTCATGTGTGTGCAGTTTGCATGTTCTCCCCGTGTCGTCGTGGGGTGTACTCCGGTTTCCCCCCCACCGTCCAAAAACATGCTGAGGCTGATTGGAGTTGCCAAATTACCCGTAGGTGTGCATGTGTGGTGACTGGTGTGTGAGTGTGAGTTGTTCCCTGCCTCGTGCCTTGGTTGCCTGGATGCGTATTTCTCTTCAGGAAAACTGTTTATGGGCGTACTGTGTAATTTGTTTCCCTAAATACACATACAAAATATCGTGCCGATTTGACAGCAGGTAGTAGACGACGTGTCCCAGCAGACCGCCTAGCTCGGATGCGACGACCACGCAGCTTCTTCCACGAGGGCTGCAGAAGGGCCGGCGCGGCTTCGGCGCGCGCGCTCTCTCTCTCCACGGGTGAGCTTGGGAGCATCTCGCGCTGTCTGCGCGGCTGCGCTACGAGCCGGTAACAGTTGGGCTCGTCGGGCTGTTTTGGCGGCTGCATCGTCCTGTTTTTACGCTGGTTTGTGTTCCTGTAAGTAAAGCCAACTAAAAAACACCCATTCCGTTTCCGAAAAATGGAATAACAGCCACAAAGTGTAACGTGAAGTTCATTTAATCCTGGTATATTTCCATTTTAAACGCCATTTCATTTGAAATACGTAGTTTCTGCGGTTGGCGACCTTCCTTTTCTTGTCCCTGATTAATTTAACTTCCTTCTACACCCCTGTGTTCAGGGAAATAAAGGCGTTCTACTCATCAGAAGCGCTGACAAACTCCGGCATGCGCACAATATTTCGCCTGCCGTGGGACCTGCGGGCGGCACGGGGGTTTGGTGGGGGGGGGGGTCAATAGTTGCTGGGTGGCTCCTTTAATGGTGGTAATCAGTTTGGAATGGACTTGTGGGTCAGTAATGAGGTTTTAATGATGCAAGAGAAATCGGCTTGGCAATGCCGAATAGCGGCGGCGGGGGCCCGCGGCGTGGCGCCGGGTGAGCTGAGGACGGACCACACGGTGACGAGGTGGTACATTGCAGGGGCGCTCCTTAAGCCGCCCCTGATGGGTCATCATACCTGGCGGCAGCTGCCAGGCACCGAGAGCAGTACTCCTTGGCGGTGACGCGTGCTGTCTGGGCAGGGTTTAGACAAGAATCAGTAGGTGGTCGTAAGTAATTAAGGAACTGGCTTTTTGACCAACAGGATGATGGGGAGAGGGGATGGGTGACTGAATCGCTCTAAAAATAGAAAAATCACATTCCCCAGTGTTTAATCAGAGCGGTACAACCTACTATATAATCACACTGATATTTTTTCTTTCTACATTTTTTTTTGAGGGGGGGCAGTCACAGCCAGACATTAGGGAGGTTAATTTATGAAGGTAAATTTCATGAAGGTGGAAGAAAATTGTAGCAGCAGGGATTAGCAGGTGTTACACCAGTCTGTGAACGGGTGGCTTTCTCCCAGCACCCAGTAAAAAAAGAACTGTGATCTCTGGCTACTTGACTAAATATGCTCATTAGGAATTTTTGTGCAACATTTTACTTAAGAGGGAAAGAAAGGCACATACATTCTTTGAGGTATAGACATCCAAACACCTGCAAGCTTCTTCCTTTGCATAGTGAGCAGAACTCTGAGGTGTGCAGTTTGGGAAGGTAGCAGGTTTTACCTGGGAAGGGTTTTTTATTCAGGACTTACAGTTGTAGCAAGGAGATGTTTTTGCAGCTTAGGGCACCAAAAAAAAGGAGAGAAAAACTTAGGCATGGATGTCTGAGAGGAAAGAGGAAACGGCAAATGGATTCAGTACTGCTGTCTGGAATTTGAGTCTGGCTGCGTTTACCGGTGGCGGGAAAATAACAGAACAGAGCAATTTTTACATTCAGTCAGGAACCTGGGACAGGTGGAGCCTATCAACACAAGTTGGAGGAGCAAAACTTCAACATTGGCACATTTAGAGATCAGTACTTACATTTTTCACCTCAATAAGGTTGTGTATGATTCAAAGAAAAAAACTACGGATCTGAAAAAAGTGTCACTGGTGTCTTCCGTTTTTTTTTTGCTGCTGGTTATTGAAGCTGCTGTTTATGTCCACGAGGGGGCACTGTTTCCCTGGCATTCCCTAATTCGTTTTTATTCTGTAGTGGGAGGAAAACGTCATAAACAGAGCCTAAATTACTGCTCAGGAGAGGTCAGTTATTGGAGTGCAGAAGCACTCATTGTGGAGCTGTGGGAAACTGTTATCCTCTGCATCTCAGCTTATGCATCAGTGAGGTGACAGGTGAAAAAAAAATGGCGGCTGTGAATCACACATACTGTACAGATGTCCTTCAACGAGAGGCAAAACTCCCTGGTTATCAGTGCAGAGGACTAGGTCTCTTCCACTCATCTGGTGCCTAGGCCCAACTGCTGTGCTCTTTGTGCTGTCCAGAGTAGTGTCCTGATGATGGCAGAAAGACTGACAAAAAAGGGTTGCATCATGTGCTTGGGGTACATGTAGGTAGGGTGGTGTGACATTTACGTGTGATGGATTCTCTCAGTGTCAGGATAACCATTTACAAACATGCAATTTAAGTGTATTGCAGTACCTAAATTGACTGTATATGTGACAGTGTGCAATGTAAACATATTATATACAAACAATTACTTGATGAATCGTCAGATTAATCGGTTTATTACTTCTATACTCGATATAAATCAGAGGGCCAGCTTGTTGGGAGGAGGGATGTATTTCCTCGCTGGTTCCTTGTTTAGTGCCTCAAAATGTGCGTAGAAGTCATTTAATGCATCCAGCAGGGAGGCATCACTGCTGCAGGCGTGAGGACCAAGTAATGTATTACTTTAGTACAGTGTGAGGTCACCCTTTCACTGCTTTGTTACCCCCTTTGTTTGCAGTAAGAGCAACTTCTGACTGTAGTTAAGATTTACCTGAACTCTATCATTGAGTGCAATGGGGTGGCACCCATCTTGGGTTATCTCTGGACCCTCGCAACCTCGCATAGTTCCAGTGGGTATAGAAAGTGGATGGATGCATCAGTGAACCTTTGTCTGCCATTTGACTCTTATATGAAGTGGAGCGAGCTCTCTATGGATAGCACTTTGAGCTTGGTGAACAGAGGCACATTCAGCTTGGTGAACAGAGGCACTTTGAGCTTGGTGAACAGAGGCACTTTGAGCTTGGTGAACAGAGGCACTGAGCTTGGTGAACAGAGGCACGTTGAGCTTGGTGAACAGAGGCACTTTGAGTTTGGTGAACAGAGCCACTCTGAGCTTGGTGAACAGAGGCACTCTGAGCTTGGTGAACAGAGGCATGTTGAGCTTGGTGAACAGAGGCACTTTGAGCTTGGTGAACAGAGGCACAATCCATGAAAAAAAGGTGTTTTCTCCAAGGTTGTTTATTATTTCTGAAATCTGTGAGGTGGACAGTGGCTAAATGGAGGGTTTAGGCATGGCTCTCCATTTGACTCACATGGAGGAAGGATGGCCTACGTGGTTTTGCCAACGTGACGGTCGCCACAGAGAACATTGGAAACATATTTCCCAGACCTTGCTGTGGGGATAAAGGGATTATTCGCAAAACGGGGGGAGGAAGGCCGAATGTCAGCAGCACTTGAACGTCCTGTTCAACCATTTAAAAGATTGTGTTAAATGGGGTGACTGAACAATTAATCAAAAGGTGTGCTAGAATCCCAATCAGAGGGGCTGTGATATATGCAAATGAGATCATTAATATGCTGGTTTGCGTTCAGTCTTCAAATTAAGAACTCATTAGTGGCACTGGCAGTCTGCTTAGCTTGTAGTTTCATTAATAGAAATTACCAAACGATAATAACGGAAAACCCATATTTATTTTCCACAGAGATGGTATTTTATTGGGAGAACTGGCATGCCAGAAGTAATACAGATTCACAGATGTTTGAAACTCAAATTCTTCACCCAGAGATTTGCTAAAGCGTCACTCCATCCATATTAACTTGATCCTACATCTTTACTATTAAACATTTTGATTATATTGTATATATTTCATTATATTGTTACTTTAAATATTTCACTCTTTCTTTATACGGATACATGGTTTTCTACCCTGTTTTTTGTTCAGCCTAGATTTGAGCACCTTTACTTCTTTTCACTCAGGTGGAGTGCATGATTTTTGGCAAAATGTGGCAAATTCAGGATATAGAGTACAGAGTCACACGGTGGTCCCTGACAGCGCTCTGACTTGTTTAAAATTATCTTGATTACAAGAGGATAGACATGGTATGTTACACTGAAGTGGGTTGAGCTGCCTAAGAATTATATGGGGTAATAAAAAGTGAGTGACTTGCTTGTATTTTGAAAGCCATTGGTTTTATTTTACAGCAAGGAGGCTGTGTGTGCACAGGGGTGGGATGTATGGTGTGGACCAGCTAGCGCAAAGCCGGGGCTCGTAGTGGTTCCGCTCTGCGAAATGTGAGCTGATTTGGGGGTTGGCCTCTGCTGATGGTATGTTTTTCTCCTCCTTCTGTAATTACAGCAGGCTGTGGCCAGCAGGGCGCCACGCCAAACGGCACAGAGCAGATGGTCCAGGCCGCTGCATCGTCAGGTAACCGTGACGACGCCCCCCCCCCGCTAGGCCACCTCATATCAAGGCTTCTCACAAAATAATGCAAATTAACAACGTTGGAGGCCATGGCTAAAAACGAAAAATGACCAGAGAGCCAGCGGTGTCGTCAGCAAATGCGGCCTCCTCAGAGGCTCACGAAGCACATCTACAAAACATCCTGTTGAGGATACAGCTGTGCTCGCATAAACCCTTTCGTGATGAGCAGCGGTGAACGTTTGAGGTATAAACTGAATGGCGTTATTTATTCTGCTAGCTTAATTAGCTCTGGGCCTCAGCACCAAGGCCTGGCTGTGGTCTTCCTCTTCCAGGAGGATTGCTGTGGTTCTGTATTGCTTCTGTGGTTGTTTCTTATCCAGAAGGCATGCAAGTAGTGGTCAGGCCGCAGTTGTTTACGAACGTCCATTTGGAGTTGAAATTCCTATTATTGTTGAGGCACATTATCCTCCATCATCATACGCAGAGTTTGAATGTCTGTGGTTTGCTGTATTTCTCTGTCTTGGTTGGCTTTGATTTGGATTGTCTCTACTCCTCAAAGACCCCTAATCCTTTCACTCCAAGACTCATTTGTTCACATCATCGGTCAAACGTCGGTGGTGTGGATTGTAGATGCTCTGTTGTAAAAGCAGTTAAGAGCCAGTGAACAATACCCATTTCTGATCAAGTGGTTTGTGGTGTCAGCGTGCAGGAAGCACTGGGTGAGGCCCAAATTTGTCTCGCTGAGGAAAAGGAATATATGAGGTTAAACAATGAAAAATAGCAAACATGCATTTGTGAATCCGTGCGTCAGAAGTGTAGTGAAGGCATGCCCTTCCTAAGTCTCCCAAAAGGAGGCAGTCTTACATCTCTCAGGGAAAATTCAGAATTGGATTTTTTACATATTTATTAATCCTGTCATGTGTATGCGATTTTTAAGTCCTGCAGCCTCCTTGATGCTTACTTTGACAGAAGTGCCCCTCTTTCCTGTGTGAAGGACACATGGGGACTGAAGGCAAAGTTTGCCAGTGAATAATGCAGCCACCCACCTTTCTCACGACGGTCGATTTGTCACCACTGGCGCAGCGGCTGGTGGCTGCAGGATGTCTAAAATGGTCTGGATTCTCATTCAATGTGTGGGTCACACATAACTGGATGATACTCAGCTGACATGAGAAAATGTGTGTGTGTGTGTGTGTGTGTGTGTTGTTTTGCGTGTATAAGTGTGCATGTGTCATGTGAATGAGTACATATACTGTATACTGTCTGAAGGAGGGGGCGGGGCGCCACTCCAACATCCATCTATTCATTCATCTAACTTCCATAACTGCCTCTCATGAATCACAGAACACGAGGTGGCGGATGCACTGGATGAGAAACCAGCCTGTCATAGACCCTGCAGCATGTAAATGAATGTGCTGTGAATCACTGTGCTTTCATATTAGACAGTAATATTTTAGCATATCATCCAGTTAACAACTGTGCACAAAGCTTACTGCTCTCGCTGATTATCAGCCCGTGTGGGTGCTCTTTGGCTGCTGAAATGTTTATGCGCCGAGCTGTAAGTCTCTATTTCAAAAGTCTCCGGCAAATGAACAAACAAATCTAAATGTAATTTAATTAAACTGTGAACTGGCGGGGAGGGGGGGTGGGGGGGGGGGTCCTTTTTTTAAGTGTACAGTCTCAGGCAGGGGGAGGATGAACATTGCTGGGAGAACTGGAAGTCAGGCCGCGCTGGCAACTGGGTTGCCCAGTTCCACATGACATGACAACACCTGTCTCTGTGAGGGTTCACGGAGAGGGAGCATATTTCTACCTAGAAAAAAAAAGCAAAGTTTGTGATGAGACTTCTAGAAGTGGCGGACTGGTGGGAGGTGCACTGAACATTAAACAGTGTGAATGTCCTTGTGAGCAAAATGCGCCCAGTCACTGGGCAGATGTTGCCCAAGTGAGGCCAGAACAGAGCAGCCGACGGAATCCGAGACCCCCCTGCGAGGACGGGTTTGAAAGGGCTGCAGGATTCCGAGAGCGAGATAGGAGAGAATGTGCGTCTGTAGGCAATATCCGGAACGCTTTCGCTGGAGCCGCATGGCAGGGTGGCGAGGACGAAGTCACTGCCAAAAATAGACCATCTGAAAGCCCGACGTTACAGTTTGCAGTGAAGCACTTGAATAATCCTGGAAAGATGCGGTCAACAGTGTTGTGGAGATGAGCCATTTTTTTCCCAGAATGTGAAGCCTTTGGTTTGTTGCTAGACCTGCACAATTGCCAGACAAAGGAGGTTTATTCAGTATTATCACATTTTCGCAGCCAAGTTGCCAACAAAGCGATAAAGATTTTAAGTGTGCAAATCATGAATTTGTGACATGGGAAAGTGAGACTTGACTTGGTTATAGCTGATCATGACTGGAGGGGTTGGTGACCACGGTATTTGCTGTGGATTTTGTTAACAGGACATAGGAGTGGATCAGCTGTGGATATTCGAGGGTGTTCAGATCTGCATTTATCCCTCTACTACCAATGATGAAAATCATTTATTTCAAATATAGGTAAAAGCAGTGGGTGCTTTGATGTACATTTTCTTGGTAACTAAAGATATAAAAATTAAGAACTAATTTCTGCTCTCTGTAATTCATGGCTTCCTGTAGGGCAGGAATTGTTGTTTTTCACTCCCTGTGCCTCCCCACCGGGCCTGCGTTTGTGTTTTGTACCTCATTGTAGTCAGTGTTGACTATGTGTTATGCTTACTAGGGCTGCCGCCCCTCCCCTACTTTGAGCATGAGCTGCTTCTTTAATCGACACCCCTGCCGATGCGCTTATTTTTCACACTGTGCATCGATCGCGTGAACGCACTGCGCTTCTTCCTTCGAGGCCAACATCGTCCCAGCCAGCAAAAAGTGATAGAACGGCCCTGGTCAGAATCCTTCACATTTCTGTTTTATTTATTAAAAGAATCTTTGGCAAACCACTGAACGACACATTTACTGAACAACTAACTTATTAAAAGTAAATAGTGATAATTTGGTATCTCTAGTAAATGGAAAAATGACTCTCTTAACTTTGTTACCGATTCAATAAGGGATCACAAGAACAACAAACCTCCACAAGCAATAGTTGTTTAGTTATTTAATTGGAATAAGGTAGTGCTGTAGTTCTCGATACTGGTCTTGGTCTCGAGACCGGTCTCAAGACCAGTTTTTTGTGGTCTCGGTCTTGTCTTGTACTCGACACTATTTAGTCTCGGTCTTGTCTTGGTCTCGGACATAGCGGTCTCGATGGGATTTTGCGCTTCAGCTCAAATGCAACCAGTCAGATACATCTATTTTAAAAACGTCACATTGTATACATTTTCTCGATGGACACGGCCAGTGCTTCACAGTCCACACACGTCATACACATCACATCATAGCGAAGTCGGCAAAGAAATGTCCGAAAATGTCCAAAAAATTATAATTCAAATAAATGAGGTATTTTACATTCATTAGAAAGCACGGTCATGGAGGTGCAAGTCAATCTGGAAGCTCATTCTCTTCAATTCAAAGCAAAGGGTCATTACATAGCTGTATTAATAGCTTATCTGAGGCCTTGGTCCTTGGTATAAGAGACTGAATATGAACATCTTTCTGATACATCCCATCTCTTTCCCTTGACGAGGTCTGATAAAACAGTTATAGGAGAGGATTGC
>JABFEA020000050.1:3724410-3736157 GCA_019775915.2 Cyphomyrus plagiostoma | reverse complement strand
AAGCCCAGGCGGAGACTCGAACCCAGGTCCCAGAGGTGTGAGGCAACAGTGCTAACCACAGCACCACCGTGCCGCCCCTGATTTATATCAATAGATCATAATTATTGTATGAACTAATACGTGTATTTAACTTCAAATTGCTTCAGTTGTATAACCCTAATTTTCTTTCATAACGCATGGTTTAATCACTTGATATTATGTTGCATTTTTACTATACTTTTCCGCTGAAATTATTTGCATTTTCAGTACACTTTATAACCTGTTGTTTTAACCTGTGTTCTAGTTGTGTCTTCTTAATTCTGGTACAGAGTCATTGGGTATGCATTGCAAGGCTACCTTGACTGAAGCACTCAAAGCACAGCACTCAAAGCAGGGTGGCAGGCTTTTAACAGCCAAGTAGAGGGGGGTAAACTGGTGTTTTGCTGAGCTAAGTGACGTAATGTAGGGCAGTGATGCTTTATGGTGTGAACATATAAAGGCGCTGATGATGTTCTGCAGGGAAATGCAAAACTCTGATCATCTTGCTCTGATTATAAATCACACCTCATGACAGCTGTAGCATGTCCGGGTGCATTTATCCTGCCCAGATGTCTGGTACTCCTCCCAAAATGTCCTCCTTTTTACAAAGCACTAATAATTCCCCTGCTTTAATTGCTTCGCGATGAGTTGTGATAAACTCATTTTTACTGTGGTGATGTTCTGCATTGAGGACTTTCTGTGTCAATTACACAGATAATTCATTCATTTCAGATCACTCACCCAAGCATCCTTCCAGAAGCTGTAATGTAATTTAATGTAAAGCTCCTTTAACGGGTTAAAGTCTTGGGTAACTCATTGGCACTAACAGCCCCAGTAATAAGACATACTTTCAAATATTTGAAAAAGATGTGCTAACATGAAGCGAGGGGCTGTCCTCTAGATGTGCTTTTTGGCATAATGTGATACCACAGCCTTGTACTTAATGTATCATAATCTATATTAATGTATATAATTCTCTAGTGATTTATTGCACTGTTTACAGCAAGTCAGTAATGATGTTCCAGAGAACTGGAAGGAAAGAAAGGTATGAAGATTCTGGCTATAATGATAAATTATTTTACAACCTGAGCTAATTGTCTCAGAAACTTTAGTTAACAGCCAATATGAGCTGGCCCCAGGCAGCCTGCCTGTAATGAAGAATAATGATGGATGGGATTAATGCTGGCACATTCTCCAGCGAGTGAGGCGACGCGACGCAATCCCCATCAGGCGGATAGGGCACATCTTTAGGGGGGGGCGCTTAATATATATCCTGCTTGTGTGTAAGAGAGAAGGGACTGATAGGGGTTAGCTGTAAAACCACATGGGACAGGAAATCTGGGCCTCTGCAAACCTTGGGCCGGAGGATGCAAATGACGTAGCACCTTTTGGATTTTAATGTCTGATTGATTGTTTCCACGCTGTGCATCTTTCTGCTGGGTATTAATACTGTTTCATGTGGAATGACCTTGGAATACCCCCAGACAAAACATGACATTCCATTACATTACCGTGCCAGGTAACAGAACTTTAATACTTAATGTCTTTGGTTCTAACCTGTAACCTTTTTGGAAACTTAACCCAAATTGTCTAAATATCATTTTTTTGTTTTATTTATTTATTTGTTGTTTTTTTCCCCCATTGTCTCATTACTGTCACTGTCATGTTATGAGGTATTCAGTTCTCTTGTTAAATTATTGACGTTGTTTGGTTGGTCATGTATTTTATTTGATTTTTTTTTTAATTCAGTAAAGTAATCTTGTGTGAGTCAATGCCAATCTTGCTCATGGCCCCTCTACATGACCTTCTACCTGTCTTCCTCTTCTTCCTCTTCACGGTTATTCTTAGGGTTGCTCAACTTTGATCAGCTGGCTGGTGAGATTTTCAGTTCGAGAGAAGTCTGCACACACATGCACACTCATTTACATGCGCATATCACCTTTATCACTTTATTACCTTAATCTATAGGCCTTGCCAACTACCTCAGTGCTTTTGATGTCGCTAATTTTAGGTTTATAACGGAATAGTATACACTTGGGGCAGGATTTTTTTGCATGACCATGAGAGTTTGAAAGCATGTGTCAGACGCATGAGAGCTGGCAACCCAGGTTATTCTCCCCATGTTCATGATACAAGGCCCACCATGAGCTCTGCATCTGTCCCTTTCAGGTTTCGGTGAACACACCAAGCCTCGCGTTGCTTAGAAACCCATCACTGGAACAGGGCACCACCGTATTGCCACATTATTACATAGAGAGAGACTCCGCTGGCTTTATTCGCCTTACCGAGTGCTCTCCTTGGAGACAACGGATCGTAAGTGTAGGTTGGCAGTTCTCTCCCTAACAGGCCGAGACACTGAAGGCCTCACCATAGGCATGACAGATTCCGTTCATGTGAAAATGAGCTCAAAGGTATGACAGTTCCAGGTGCAGTTACTCTGGTAATTTGCAGCTGTACCTCACTTTCCCTGGAAGCCAATCAAAATAGGCCAGGAGAGTCTTTTGGATTTGACAGTTTTTAAACCGACTGTGGAACTTACTGTGCCAAAAGATTGAGCAGCTATGAAATCTTTGATACTCAGAAAGGTTCAACCAAAAGCAGGGTAATGGATAATGTTCACAGCTGGTGACATTACAACCCTGTGTAAAAAAGAAACACAATTTAAGACTACATATATCAAGGTAGCAGTCAGCTTTAATGCCAAATTGTAATTTTTTAAAATTCCAGCAATGCCTATCTTTGATCTTGAGTAAGGCTATTGTATGAACAAATGTTCTTGTCTGTTGATAAGAACCAAATAAATCCCTTTCAGCCAGCCCACAGCAGGTATCTGATTGGGGATGAGAAAGTGAGTGTGGGATCTCAGGAGGGCCTGGAGACCACAGGTTAGCCTGCTAATTACTTCTGCCTGTATCTTATTTCCTGCTGTATATATGCATTGCCATGGTGTGCCATTTTGGCCTTCAGCGATCTGAACACCCTAGAAAGCGAAAGCCGTTCCCAGGGTTGTCAACTTTGGTCAGGTGGCTGGTGTGAGATTTTCAATTTCAGACAAGTCTGCGCACACATTTACTTGTATAACAGTTTTATTCCTTGTAGATAGTCTGTAGGGTTCGTAAACTGCCCCAGTGATTTTGATGTAGCTCGTTTTAGGTTTATAATGATTTATATATAGATTTGCTGTAAGATTTCTTGCTTGTGTGCGAGAGTCTGAAAGAGTGTCACGGCAGATGCTTGAGAGTTAGCAACCCTGCTTTCCTGTCTTAGCCTCCACTCTAATAGCAGTTTTAAATAATGTCACATTGCCACTGAACTCTGTTGCCACTGAAAAAGACATTGCTTCATTGAAGAAGCGCCTCAGAGCCTGACTGGCCCTCCCAGACACTGTGCCACAGGAGGGTTTTCTGGGAAAAATAAGATAACGTGGAGACAACCTGGTATTATATGTCAGACACTAGGCAAGGGATATCTACTATGTGAACCCTGCTACCTTTACCCCTGTGAAGGGCAGCTAAATTATCACACAGCATCGAATTCATCCATCCCTCAGTCGCTAATCCTGGGCTGCATCACATAGGATAACAACAATATACATTTATTTTTTTGACATTCCCATCTTTTTGAATGTTCATGTACTTCATGTCTGGTGTTACCCACATAACTGAACTATAATGTCTGCACACATACAGCCCACAGCTTAGTCAGCTTTAATTGCAGCTTTAGACCTCAAGCTGTACTGGTAAATAGACCGGGGGCAAAACCCAATCGCCTATTTCATTTTAGTGGCTGCCGGTAGATGCTGATTAAATGCATTCCATTTGAACTTTCTGGAGTAGCCCCTCTCCCCATAGCCCCCCACCAATTTTGGCATCAAAATCAGGCACTAATACACTGGTGAAGAAGGGACGTTACAGAGAGGCGGAGCAAAGGGGGGGGGGGGGACTACAGATTATGATGCCATGGCTGAGATCAAGTTGCTTTGGCAGAGTTGTTCTGCAGGAGCCTGGGTGGCTCTTGAGCCCAGTCCTCCTCATCTCAACACTGGCTGAGCGTTTCTGCCAGGCGGCACCGCTCGAGGGCTTAATTAGGACAGATCATTTGGTGCTGGTTATTTTCAGCATCGCTACACGCTGGCGAGTGCCGGTAATGAAACAGTCCGGATCCCTAAAACGTCTGGCTCAGCTCAGCGACTGACGAGACAGCCCACCGACGAGAGGGAGCCGGGCATCGATCAATGTCGCGTTTTGGGGCAGGATGCGGAGATGAATGGCAATCAGAACGTCTGATCTTTAATCGCCAGGCCTTCCTTTGTGAAGGTCTTTTTGGGTCTTTAAACATGCATCTTCTGCTGTACGGTCCTGGCACTGACTATTGGCTTTGGATACAGGATGCTGACATGCTGGCCTGATATTTTCTGTCAATTAAAAGAATATGACAGACATCTGGAAAGACACTCAGTGGAAGTTAATGGATGGACACTGTGGCTTTTTGGCAGATCCTGGACCTATGATAGAGCAATAGATGCTAGTCCCTTTGGTTCTAAAATAGCACTACTCTTCTATAGTCAGTGGAAATGACTTGGTCCAAGGACGCTCATCCTCATTCTGACCTGACCCATGACATTTTTGCATTAGGATGTTGGCACTAGAGAGTCACAAGTCTGGGTTCTTGACAGCTTGATTGGGGGTGGGAGGAATGGCAGAGAGGAGCATTACAATGCAAGGGGAGAGAAAACGGGGCTGCTGCCTTGTGGAATGTGGACAGCTGGGGTAACTAGCTGGACATGGGTCACCACTGAGACTCAATGGGAGAACAAAGTGTGGAGCAAAGCCGCTTTTGTAAAAATTCGAATAAGCCTTCGAGTTATTTAAATTGCTTTGGGTTTTGTGGCCTTTTTCCAGAGGAAGACTGAACAAATAGGGTTATGTAATGTTATGTGAAGGTCATTCTACAGCAGAATAGTCTAACAAGGCTAAAATTGCTTTGGGGGGTGGGGGGGAATCTGTCCTTGAATAATTATCTGCTTTTCATACGCATTTTTTTTTTTAAGGCATCATGACTAAGAAATGGGACGCTGCGCGCAAACTGTGACATTGTTGCGGGATCGTACAGTTTTGTGTTTTCACATTGCATTAATCAGCCTATGTTCAGCTTAGGAGAGAAGCTGTTTTGGACACTAACAGGGTCTGGGCCAAGGGGAGCCCTGGATCCTGGCTTGGGAGGCCCGCAGAGCCAGCCGACGGTCATGCATGGACACTTTCAATTTGAGCTTGATCCGCTTCGGCCCCACAGCCCGTAATGCCTGCTAATGGAAGTCACATTAGGTTATCTAGTACGCTTGAGGTTTTTATAGCTGTGAAGGAAGCTAACAGGCTTAATCGTATCGCGCTGGCGAATCTCCCCCACCCCCCAAAATACATGGGGGGCTGTGGCCCCTCCCAAACCAGGTCAGAAACAGTGGGTCTCCTCTTCATGCCTCTCCTTTGTCCAACCCTCTGCCATTACTTAAGTCAAATAATAGCTGTGGGTGCTTTTTAGCATTTCATTAAAGGGCTGCAATCAGCATTTTTTTTTTGGACTTTTATAATTTATAGTGAGTTAAAGGGAATGGCCTCCCTGTCCATAAATAATTTACCTTTTATTAAAAGTGCTTTTTCTGAATATGGTAAGAGGTCTGAAAGATGGCTGTATAAATCCATCCATCCATTTTCCAACCCACTTACCCTACGGAGTTGTGGGGGGTCTGGAGCCTATCCCGGAAGCAACACGGATGAGACAGGGAACAACCCTGGACAGGGGGCCAGCCCATCACAGGGCACACACACACACCCATCCATCCATTGTCCAAACCGCTTATCCTACTGGGTCGCGGGGGGGTCCGGAGCCTATCCCAGAAGCAACTGGCACGAGGCAGGGAACAACCCCGGATGGGGGGCCAGCCCATCGCAGGGCACACTCACACACCAGTCACTCACACATGCACACCTACGGGCAATTTAGGAACTCCAATCAGCCTCTGCATGTCTTTGGACTGTGGGGAAAAACTGTAGGAAACCCCACGACGACAACATGCAAACTCCACACACACGTGTGACCCAGGCAGAGACTCAAACCCAGGCCCTAGAGGTGTGAGGCAACAGTGCTAACCACTGCACCACCATGCCACCCCCAGCTATAGAAATGTTAAGTATAATTATTGAAACAATCTTCTGATATTTTTACGTACCTGTATACGTGGATATAGACATGTGACAAGTAAGCGGTTCCTGGCAGCATTGTGGCTGTGGGTATGCATATGTGTACCATGTGTGTGGTGCAGCCGTTTAACTTTGGATCTTTATGTCCAGAAGCATCTTAATGGGGCTTGATGTGCTCGCTGTGCTTGCTGTGCTCGCTGTGCTTGCTGTGCTCGCTGTGCTCACTGTGGGCCTGTACTGTTCATGCCGTAACTCCTAAAGAACAGAGAGAATCCTTTGAAACCCCAGCTTTATCGCACAGCTCCCTGTGTTTAATCCACGCAGTAATTTTCTGCCAAGTTGTCTTGCTTGTAGCACATATCTGGGCACATATCTTCAGCCGTACCTGCATTCATGGAATGATGTGCTTGTGGTGTGTATCTCTCTCTGTGTGATGCTGCTTTTTTGTTGTTTTTATAGTAGAGTGATGCTCCGAAACTTACTGGTTCTTGCATTTGCTGAGTTTGACCTGAAGATGTTTTTTTTTCTCTTGGGAGTATTAAATTATGTGGAAATTTGTGATTAAATTACGGTTCTGTTTATTTTCAGTTTGCTGCCTGTATTGATTGTTTTGCTCGATGTTCTTGTTTTATTGTACGCTTTGTAAATCACTCCAATATAAAGGTCATTTGCCCAGTAAATCAATATCATAATAACATCTGTTTCTGATTCTTACAGAATACCTTGGATTTTTGTGCACCCCTCATATGGAATTGCCTGTCATAAGGTAGGGAATACAGTGTTTTATTACTTTAATGGAGGCTTCCAGATCCCATGTGACCCAGAAGCGGCTTCCTGCATGGAGCGAGGGAGTAATGGTGATTCGGTGTTGATGGCTCCTGTCATTTGCTGATAGGTCCAGGCCCGCCAGTCCACGGCTGCTTCAGTCCATCGCGGACTAAAGCCTTGTAAATATGTGGAAATGACTGAGTATCTGTGGCAGCCATTTTTAAAAGGCATGCCAAGACCAGAGGCCTGAGTGATGAGGAGGGGGCCAGCAGTAGTACACAGGTGTCCCTACTGCCGAGCCCCCACCTCCCGTACTGGCCCCAAAGCTCCCATCACTCACACTGTTATACTTCTGAACCCAACACCAGTGTTCTGTTAAAGCACTATTTGTTTTCAGAATGTGTTTTAAATTTTCTTTGTTTCATGTTTAAAAGATTTGAAGGCAGCCATAATTTTTATTTGTATTTTACCTTGCTTGTGACGCTTTACATAAAGGGTCACATTTCCCAAACGCTGTAATGTTGTCTAGTTAAATATTTTGCTTTATTAAAATTTTGAACAGATTTTACATTATTGATATTGTTTGAATATGGTCCATGTGCCATGGTCCTGTCTGTCAATTTTTATTATTTTTAACAATAATAATGTTAAGAAGAAAATGTAATTCTTCAGTTTATAGAGCTGGATAGATAAGAGTGCCACAAGATAAAAGACTGGTAAGCAAATGCTATAAGTTTACAGCTTCTGTTTTCTTATCCATGATGTTTCTTATGTCCCAGTTTACAGCAGGGAGGTATTGGGAGGGCTGCCTACCCTGTCTGATTAGCTAGTCAGGGTTACGCGTAAGCTCGGGTCTGGGGTAACTTGGAACCATGTACCTGAACAGTTCCAGTAATTTTCTAACAGGACCTTTAGGGAAATAAACCCCTTATGATCACTTGCCATAGCGACACAAACATCCAAATTCCAGCCTGGGTTAACATGGTCTTCCAAATTAGGTCTCTCTGATCAGTGAAACATTGTAACTGGGACACATGACCGTTTGCATTAATTTAGTACAATTTTTTTCTCCCACAGATGCTAAAAGGGTTTTGATTCACTGGGCAATGTAAACACTCATTGGCTTCCATATTGCAACTCAAAAACTAATCTATGAAAAGTGACCCCTCGATGCCCTGGTATAACCACCCTTTGTGTCCTTGAATCCTTGATAAATGGTCTGCTGCTCATTAGTGGATTTCTGTAAACAGATCCCTATACTGGTAGTCTGACGCAAAACTGTTGTAAAGGAAGGTAAGCTTTGTGAATTTACTGCGTGACCCCCAGAAGGCCTTTTCATGTAGAATACCATACAGTAGGTGAGTTTTTTGTTGCTGTTGTAGTTGTATACCATGTGTACCTAGAAAACAGCACAGACACTTAAGGGGAAAGTCTGATATCTGTGGCCTTATCACTCTATCCACTCACCCCAGTGAGCCTGGAGCTTGTCAAGCCAATATGATTGAGTTCAGTCTTTTTATTTCACTGAAATGTTTTGTGGCACTTCCTTTATACCCACAGGCTTTACACAATCTCCTTGTAAATTAGATAAGAGGAAAAAGAATGTTTCACAGGCAAAACAGATTGTTGCTGGTCACTGAGATGCATTTGTTTCCATGTCTATATTATAAATGACAGAGGTTCTACCCTAACAAATGCATATCTGTCTCTGTTTTACCCCCACACTTCAGCCACAATTGAGTTATTCAGTAATACTGCTTAAGAAATTACCTTTATGTATTCCATTTAATATATATTCTTTTTCGTCTTTGATACCTTAGTGCTTTGTGTCATTTTGTGTCTGTTCTGCGTCCCCTCATTTATCTTTGGCTTTTCATTATGCCCACTGTCACGTTTGCTGGAGATTATAAAGTTACCAGAGGTATCACAGTTTTTAAAGATCTTGGCTCATAACTTGTGCTGGGGCCAGTTCACAGAAGCTGTTACGTTAAACTGAACTGCTTTGCTAAATGTCTAGCTGTGATATATAAGGTTTTCATCTTCTCTCTTGGGTTAAAACTGTTGGCTGAATCTATTAATTGTATACCAAGGACAAATTGAAAGCCTTTGCTTTTATATGGAATTGAATATGCTCTGGGAACAGTTTATGGGTTAGCTGGTAAACCTCCAAAGGGTTTGATGGCAGTGTGCTTCTTAACTATTGTTCTTTTTAAAATGATGCCTATAGACAGAGGAAGTAAATGTAGGGCTGGAAAAATGAATGGTTCAAACAGGAGAGTGTGGGGGTGCCGCAGTATGCCTAGGGGGGCTTGGGGACGTGCTGCCAGGACCCGGAGCTGGTACTGGAGCAATTCCATAGACTTTCATGGTAACTGCGTAAGTGACCATGGCCTTTTCATCACCCCATCTCATCCCCCCCGGCTTGCTTCTCTGCTTTCTCTGGGTCCTCTCTGTGGAACTTCAGAGCTCTCCCCCGTGATTTAGGGCAGCAACAGCAAACAGCTCTGTGCTGCATTACAAGCAGCGAGGTATTAACACAACGGTCCAACTGCCGTGCCCGTTAATAAGCTCATAAAACACGTTTTATTCACACCGGTGTAAGGCCTGACAGAGGAACTTAGTGGACCCTTTTCCCAATAGAAGAGAGACTCAATGCAGAGATGTTCAGAAATTAATGACCCCATTAATCATATCAATTGTTAATAGTGCTTCCTAATTAATCATTGAATGCCCTTAAAAGACACTGTAGCTTTGGCTGTATGGCTCGATTAATGTTTGCTCTCTGTTGTTTGGGCCCAGCAGGGAGCCCATGTGGCTGTACTCATCCCTCTTTTCCCAGCCCAAGCTGAGGACCAGTTTCCACCAGTACTATTCAGCTTCATTAGCATCCAGAGGAGTACGGGGCAACTCTGTCATGACGCAGGCAGCCATGACTGACGGACAGACTCCGCCGTATACAGCCTGCTCATTAAGGCCCACGAGATCACGTCATTGGGAAGGACTGCCGACCCCTGGGCCTTCAGCCGTACCTGCATCGAGAAGGAAAAAGGCGATTAAACTTTGAATCGAAACTTCATTTCACATCACAATCCGAATATGAAATGCTTGTCATTTTGAAAATGACATGCAAGATCTTTCAGGGTTTCAGGTTGGAGTGTTAATTAGCAGCTTGTGTTTTATATGAAAAGATTATTTCTAAACCTAAAATGAAGAAAAAAGTTTAAATTTCCTTGCATAGAAAGTAAATACTAAATATTTAAATATACACGATTTTATTGACTTCAGTAATGGAACTTTTGAATGGAGGTATTTAGCCCATGCTTACCCTATGCAAAAACTAGCACACGTACCGCTAATGAGGATGCTGCACATGACATCATATAAATTCTCTGGTGTATGAGTACAAATGGCCTGTTTCAATATAAAGGAAGAAGGATCTCAGGGATATCTATTAGTGACTAGGCTGGAAAAGATGACGCCAGGCTGCAGAGTGCTCTTTTACAGAGCTCCGCAGCTGTGCAATTGTCTTCAGGCGGAAGTGTGAGATTCTGGCTCGCAATCAGTATTCAAGCCTAGACTAAAAACAGTTTTGTTTAGCTTTTCGGGACTCTAGTTTCAGCTCTAGTTCTAGCTCTAGTTCCAACTCTAGCTAACTGCTCACCTTCAGTTAGGTCTACAGTGTGAGGTATAGTGCTGGGTGGGGATTGGCCCCATTAGCTATGGATGGACTGAACTGTAAGTGCTGTCACTCCCATCTTCACGCTCCCTTGTGGAGTTGGGGTGCTGTTGTTCAGGGACTCCCCATACCTATGTTTCTACTTGTCCCCATGAAGCTTCTGCTCATGGAAAGGATTTTTCCATCTTGTTCATTTGGCCTCCTCTGCTGGCTCTTGGGGACCGGGCTGTCCCTTTGAGTTTGGTTCCTCCCAAAGATTTTTCCAACCAGGGAGTTTTTGCTTGCCACCCCCGGCTTGTCCTGTGAGGCTCAAGTGATCCCAATAAGTCATCCCCATTCTGAGGAACCACAATCAAAGCAATCCACATCCTCTGAGTACTGCAGTAAAAATCCTGGAGGACGATGTATAAAATGAGAAACACGTGTTCAGCCATTACAGATATGTTTTGTTTAAGAAAGCAGGTGATGGAAAGAAGACACACATAAGAAGGAGAAAAGCCAATGGTGATGCCCATTGTGCTGATCTATTGATAACTCCTCTAAAATAGATATAGAGAAAATCCATCCATCCATCGTTCAACTTTAGAGTTGAAAGTGGCTGGTTTCATAGTACATGTACAATGGCAATAATGATATTCTATTCTGTTCTAATGGGACATGAATGCCCTGGAGCCTATTTCTGGAAGGAGTGCCAGTCTACTGCAAAATCCCTTCTATATCCCTGTTCTGCCCTCATGCTGTCTTGCCTAGCTGTCTTATGGGAAAGTCACATTATTCTGCATACTGCGTAATGAAGGTCCACCACCCCTTCGGTGACTCACCAGGATCCCATGGCTCTGGAGATTGAAATGGGCATTCAGATATTCCAAGCTTCACTCTTCTTCACCTCCGCCCTGAATTTAGGATCCCAGGAGGGTTCAACCACGTGTCCACCTGGCGTAACATCAAACAGGCTTTAATAGCAGATTGCCCTTCTTCTGTTACCAGGGGGCGGAGGAGAATGTGGTGTATCAGACTAATGCAGGTGTGTGTGTGTGTGTGTGTGTGTGCGTGGGGGTGTGTCTGGGTGTGTGTGTGTGTGCGGGTGT
>JABFEA020000050.1:3709869-3724310 GCA_019775915.2 Cyphomyrus plagiostoma | reverse complement strand
CCCCCGCCCCCGGGGGCGCGCCGGCCGGCCGCCGGCCCCCCGCCCCCCCCCCCCCCCCCCCCCCCCCCCCCCCCCCCCCCCCCCCCCCCACGGTAAGTATGGATTGTTGATGCAGAAATGATGCCACCACTGCGTGATTCATTTTGTTACGATGGAAGTCAGCTCCCCTTAACTGTAGCGTCATATTTGTCTGTTGGAAAATCCAGAATGCAAAGTTCTACATATCTATTAAAATGGAAAACAGAAGTAATTAATAAAATTCTTGAGGACAGTTTTTCTAAATCTTTAAGTGCTTAGAATTTGAGCATTAAAGTGAGTGGAATATGTAAGTTAATGCCGTGAGGAGTAATAAGTGCCTCAGCTTCACGTCTGTGTTGCTCTTTGCAGGCACGCGTGGGACAAAGTGTGAACCTTGGCATCTTGGTCCCCCTTGGTGGCCTGAGTGGTCTCCTCTGACCTGGTGCCGCTGGAGGAAAAGTTAGCCAGGTGTGTCAGGCACAGCGGGAGGGATTTGGACACAGGAGCCTTGCCGGGCTGTTGAGAGGTAATGGCTGCACAGAAATTGAGTTTGCTCATGTTTAATAACGTCTGCCACCTCATTGCCGAGCGTTACTCTGCAGTGGTGGGTCTGTTCAGCAGCACAGTGAGGGCCGATAAAATCATGACAGAGAGGTGCTTCTGTGGCAGTTTAGGCGTTTATTTTCTTTTCCAAGTCTGTTACCATGGCTAAGGCTGAGGGAAATTCTTACTTAACAAAAGCAATTGGAGGGAACCGTTTAGCGCATGATGCTACCTTGTTGTCACTATTAG
Organism: Cyphomyrus plagiostoma; assembly: GCA_019775915.2. NCBI lineage: Eukaryota > Metazoa > Chordata > Actinopteri > Osteoglossiformes > Mormyridae > Cyphomyrus > Cyphomyrus plagiostoma. The sequence continues at coordinate 3,723,500 of JABFEA020000050.1, read as the reverse complement.
CAACAATGCGGGCAGCTTCCAATAGAATATCACATCCATATTGCAACTGTAGTTATATGAGGTCATTGCTTGATCCCAGTTCTGGCGTGTTTATGATGCGGAAATGACCTTCGTGGTTATGTAGTTTGCATTATATGCAGGCGTAGAAGAGGGGCAGTGTGTGCCACAGTGAGTTAGAACAAGACGTAGCCATATTACTATTGCAAGCTCTTCAAGACCTTGAACAATGTTTTTCATTTTATTGCCTGGCTTTTGTACTTAATGGCTTTTGAATTTTCCACTTTTATTCAGTTGTATGCTTTTGGTGGAGGAATTCAGAATGCTCACACAGTAAAGATACAACACTATTGCCTATCTGGGATTTTGCTTGGATACAAATATGGATACTTCATTCAGAATTGCTCAGCATATTTGGGGACACTGCATTTTGATAAGAATCTTGGGAATGGTCTCTAGACACTAATGGATGTTGAGTATCACACTTAGCTTCTCCCCCTTTGGTGCCCCTCAGAGAAGCAGTGAGGACTCCACTCTTACCTGGTGAAAGTGGCTACCCATTAATTAAATCGCAACTCTTTTTTTGAGTTACTGTCTATGCCAACTCCATCAGATGTACCCTCGACTGAGCTCATGGATCTGACTTGTCTCAACCCTGTGCGTGGTTCTCCTACATCTGCTATAATTATGACACTGTAAAGACTTTTTCCACTGTGCTTGCCTAAGTAAGAGGTTTGGTAAGTGGATAGATGGACTGGTAGATGAAAATGGTCCCCGCTGCTCTTTTCTGCCCCTTTTTTTCAGCATTGATTCCAATCTCATGCAGCTGCAAATTGTGTTTGAATTTGAGGAAGGTTGTTAGCATTATTGCTAAGAAAATTGGTTTTGCGGGATCATTCATGTGGTTCAAGCCATCACCACTAATGGTATGTTCTGGAGCTCTTGGTTGCACTCAATTGAAGATGATGCACAACTTTCATCATTAAGGTCTCTTAAGAGTCACTACATAAAGCCAGTGATGGACACACCTGACCAACCTCTGCAGGAAAATATGACTGGCTGTAAAATGCCACGCTACGCTTCCCATGTACAAAGCTTCTGGTTTCTCTTCACACGGTTCACTGAGAGCGAGTAATCGTTGTCAAGGCAATACTTTTTTCCTATTGTTACTCTGTGCTGGGAGTTACCTTTGGTCTGCCTTTAGTTTGGCATGTGCACAAAGGAAAACACGTAATACCCGCATGGGAGAGTTGTGTAAAACCCACAATATTTTAAAACAATAAGTCCATGTCTTCAGAAATTACTGTGTAGGGGGGGAAGGTGGATGTACTTAATTCAGACAATTCACCTGTTCTTAAAGTATGTTCTGGTCAGACAGGGTAGTGTGCTTAGCAAACAGTGGACTCTAGGTCGTGTGTACTACCCCTGAACTTGACTTCTGCTCTGCCACCCCCATGCATGATTACACCATGTGCCCATGCTATATTGCAGCCAACCCAAAAACTCCTCATTCCCTGCCTGTCCCGAAGCCTTCCAGGACTCTCTGTTGGATATCAGGAGTGCATTACAGGTTGTCACACCACCCTGGGACATACTGACTCTTATGACCCATGGGTGTGATGATTCCCTCAGAGCTCTCGCCTGTCCTGTACGCATCGCCCCATCTGCCTGTCTGCTGCGATTCCTCACTGCAGGCCACGGGCGAACCTTGGGGCTCCCTGCAGCCCCAGCTGTTTAGTCAAGCTTGTAATAGTGAATAAATCACGCAGGATTCCTACCATTTGTGTGTTTTTCCATGTTATTGCTCTGACTTGATGTATACACAAGCCACATGGCATCTTCCACTCAGGGGAACCTCGTATCTGAACTTCATTCCTTCTGCTTTCTTCGGCTGCTGCTCCTCTGAGCTCTGTTATTCTTTCCTGTGTTGTTACCCCTTGGTCATTTTTTTCTGATTTTTCTTTCTTACAAGTAGTGAAATTATATATCTAGATGATATATTAAAAGTGGCAGGACCCAGGTGCCTTTACTGACTGGTGATACATATGATGCCGTGGATGTTTAGGGAGATAGGGTTAGGGTTAGGCTGGCTGCACACCTGTAACTTATTTTTAATACAGTAGTGTGTGTAAGGAGAGACTAGGATTCCTCTGTTCATGACTTTGAAGGTTTGCCCATATAAGTGAAACTTCTTGTTTTGCCTGCGCAACAGCGCTAATAAAATCACCCTGTTCCATGCTCCGGCCCTCGTGTTGCCCGATCACGCTCTTCTTTTTAACACGTCTCAGTTTTATTGTATAATCAAACGCATCAGCCAAAGGTGTTGATTCGGAGCCCCATTCATTACGTTAAGCGCAAAAGCAAGCCATGGAATTTAACTTCCAACAGCATTTGCTAGGCAGGCTTTGGTTACCTAAGCATTATTAAAGAAGCAGATTATCTAGCAGTCTGTGCGATTTGTAGAAGCTATTTAGAGAACCCTTCACGTCGATGACCTCTAAAGGAAACCATTATGTCAGTCTGACCTATTACATTTCTTCCTTTCTCCTCTTGGTTGTCCGAAAACAAAAGATTAAGAGGAATTTTGATCTGAAATGGAAGAGCACCTTTTATATTCAGTAAGCTGCAGGCTCACTGTAACCCTGCACTGGGTAAATGGTATGGAAGATGGATGCATTTTGGCTTACAGAGCATCTCCAAAGCACTGTGGGCTTCCCATCATTCTGTTCTCTAACCCACCGCAGCTGCTCCTTTCTTCACCGCCAGCACAGCTTATCTTTGTCTTATGCACCCTGACCTCCTGCTTCAACTGGATGTTGTACGCGAGGTTCACGTGCGCAGGACCGGAGGGACGGGAGAGGCGCTAAGCAGCGGGTCCTGCCTGACGACAGAGGTGCCAGAGCCACAGATCCTTCATGACGGCCCAGCATCGAGCAGCCGACCTTCTACATCTGTTCCGAGGCCCATCTCTTCATGAGACGCTTCTACTCACGGAAACCTTTGTGGCTAACAAAGGCTGAGGTACGAAGCACCAAAAACCACCCCCCCAAGGCAGCCCACCCCCACAGTGAGCCTCAGGGATGAGTTTACTGCATCATTTACTAATCTCTTTTTTGCTATTTGCTAATATCCCTCATTCTTCCATGTATATCTTCCTTGCAGTATATTTTTCACACATGGCTTCTCCCATTATCACTCTAACTTTCTCTCTACTTTCAGTGCCATCGCACTATTCCTCATTTTTGTAGTGCATTTTCTGTTCTCTTTTGCCCCCGGAAGGCTCTGCACATGTTAAAATAAGCTCCTCCCCCCACTGTGCAATGAAATGCCGACACAAATAATCGGACCTGCCAGGACTAGTTGGATATCTTCCTGTCCATATGAGGCACGTGACCGAGAGAAGAGGAATGAAGCTTCACTGCATTATGTAAACTGTTAAAAACCTATAAATACATCAGGCTTTCATAGGTATATGCATCTGTTTGTTTGTTTTCCTCATAACACAAGGCAGTAGCCACCCGGCACAGCTGTGAAAATGGCCACCTGAGGGACTTGCTTGCTAACCTGCTTTACCATGGAGGTACTGGGAAATCTCGGTTCCCCATCTGTACAGGGACAGTCCCTCTTGCATTTCTCCTATCCCCTGCATGATGGGACGAGTTCCTGAAAGTGCCCTCGGTATTCAGAGCAGGCACCGTTCCCAGGCGATCTCAGTGACAGCATTCAAATCGTTCGTATCTTTGCGCTCCCCGCAAATGATGAGGACATTGCACCAGCTAGCTCTACTTCTTTGAGCATTTTTATTCTCTGTCTTTTGATGAACATTATTTTGTTTGTGAGAAGCCACGTCGGAGTGATAGCATCACACGTGACACTCCAGAGATTTGGGAGTTTGTACCCGGCGTTCTCCAATGTGTGATGGTGCCAAAAACCCCATCGGATCAGTCCCTCCCTCCCAAATAAGGATGGGGGGGTTATTTCAAAATAGCACGCAATTTGTTCATGTCAAAGCAGAACTTTATGGCTTGTGATCCTAGCCTTTCTGCCCTATAATTAGTTCTTCAGTGAATAACAAGTGTCTTTATCGGGTTGTTACATGTTTTTCAAGTCACTCTGCCTTTGTTCAACAGAGGTTTGACCGGCAGGGCCAAGAGTGATAAGGCTTAACCTCCTGAGATTAATTCAGCAGAGTGAAACCGATCGCTTTGTGTGTATGATCGCTACGTTAAGTTCATTCCGTTCCACATCCGAGTTTCCTCTTGCAGAAAGGGTACTATGCTTCTGTACGCTTCCTGGGGCCAGCCGCAAAACCGTGTACAAGGCTTTCACTGGTGTACAAAATGTCTGTCTGCTGATCCTGCGTTTTATCTGCAAATTTTCACCCCTATAGAAGATGTTAGGCATCAATTGAATTGTTATGCTGTTCTTGTGAAGTCTGTGCGGGCACTTCTCAGGGGCTATGCATAAAAAAAATTGGCGTTGAATGATCACAGGGTGCAGTGTTAATTTAGATCATTTAGATACGTTGGTGTCCATTATACATTTTACAGCTAACTGTCAGACTACTATACTGTTACATCTTAATAACGTGGACCTTTTTTTTTTGTTTTTTTGCTTTTCTTTTTTACAAAACCCTTTCCTGAATAAGTGCTGATAATTTTGCAGGGGATATTTAGGGATTTTTTTCCCCCCTCTTTGTGGAGGTGGGGGCATCTCAAGTATAGTGAGACAGATGGCATGCGGGGGGGGTGATATTGCACTGTGTGTTGTTAGAGAATACAGTATTGATATGTAAGAAGATGCTGATGGCAAAGGAATATGTCCCGAGTCAGCACTGCTCCTCACCTCACGCTTCCCTAACTTCGCTGGCGGATTATAATCAAGATGTGAAATTCGTGAACGGAATCTGAATTGCTGATGGGCAAAAGCGACTTGATGCAGGGTCTCGTTTCCCCATCTTGAATCAGTGGCTCCGTTTTCAGAGCGGGATCGATGTCTTTGGCTAATGGAATGGGGGAAGATATTTTAATACCCCCCCCCCACCTCTTTAGATCGGCTTTAGTCGGCGAGTGAGTTCCGAGCAATTAAGTATGAGGGGAGGGGGCTTGGCTGGGTGCTCGCCGTGACAGCCTCAAAGCTGCTCAGCTGTGACATCGTGTTAAAGACCTGCGCTGCTTATTCCAGAGGTTTCCACAGCAAAGCTATCTAAGTGCGGTCCTATTATGCTGCCATTATAAATCACAAACTGTCACAGTAACCTACGCAAAATCAACCTTTTTTAGGATTAAATTTGATTCTTCCCTCTTTCTTTGTGTTAGGAAGACTGATAACATGTATTTGTTTTATTGATTTTTAACTGAATTATTTTTATGGGTAACTGGCATTGAAACTGATGGCTTAATTGTGTTCTTTTTCTGTAATGGGAATGGATGTCGTATGTTGGGGGAGCGAGATTATGATAAATAACAGAGTAGAACATTAACAACCAAAAACAATGGATAATGTTCCTCATGTAGCACAGAATGCCGTATGCTGCATCTCAACTCAGTGAGAATTAGTAAGTGTCAAACCATCTTTCTTCATCTATAATAGATGTTTGATCCCAAGGTTAATTTGCATGGTAATTTATTGTAATTACTATTTAAATATTATTCAATTATTGGCATTTCATTGAGAGGCTCCATAAGGGTACATGCATCTCACTTTTGAGCAATTAGGGGGTGAATAGAATACATAATCAGAGAACGTAACCTCACTAAGTGGACTTGTGGGGTCAGGCAAGCTGTCAAGTGAGAGCGTGAAGTAGAGCTGAGATGCTACCGAGCAACTCCAATGCAGAAGCCTGAAGGGCAGATAAGGGGCAACAGACAAACATCGCTGAATTAGACGCAGAATCTGAATCAACGCAGGTCGCCAAGTACTTTGGCTGAAAATGATATGGAATTTGGCCTGCTGAGGATCAAAACATCATATCGCTCACAGAGAAGATATCAGACATTGCATGTTAACAGATGAGCACATACTGTAAGACTGGGGAGAAAGGAGAGAGAGGGGCACAGGCAGCAGGTGTAATAGAGTTCCCGGTAGACCAGAAAGGTGGCTCTTCGAAGGATGCTGCTCAGATGTTGAATGGTTTCGATGGGCCTTTAGCATTTTCCAGAACTGAAGCCTGGACAGGGGTGGTCCCCTGGGTGGCCGGGATCGAGCACAGTCTTGCCAACATGCTTGTTTACTCTGGATTTGTGTTGGGTTTTAATGGAGGGGAGACTGCAGCCAGTGCAGGATTGATTTTACATTCCAGCTTGCCCTTGGAGCAGGCAGATGCAGTGACAAACCAGACTGTAACAGGGGTCATGATCTGCAGCAGTCCTTTATGGCAGCACAGCTTTATCAGTAAGACTCAGATGCACATGCAGCGCTGTGATTCCTTTGTGATGGCTATGAAGTTCTTATTCCATTTGAGTGCTGGACATAGTCCCCCCACCCCCCCCAGGAAATTGAAGGGCTCCAATGTTTTCCATCATAACAGATGGTGGTGCAAGGGGTTTGTTGTTTTTTGGAACCTGATTGATGATGGAAGATTAGCGTCATGGCCTTCTCGGAGATTGCTAAATCTATTGACAAAGGGACTTTGTGCAGTCCGTGTCCCACACAGATGCATGGCAGTGTTGACTCGAGGAGACAGCTCAAGGGTAACTAGGGTTGGTGAAATCAAAATTCTCATTCCTTCAGGGAATTTTTAAAAAGGGTCTTTTGTCCTGATGCTGGTGTGTGACATATATAACAAGCCCATTAAGACTATTTATTCATGGTTATGCATGTGGATGTTCAGCTTTGTTTTTAATCCCTCACTCTCTGTAATCAGCATTAGTGTCAGTTTCGTTTCCACTAACTCCTGTGTCTGTCACACATTTCCAGTGACACAGGTGAAGGTCGTCAATATAGCAAAACATGGACAAAACATTTGGCTGAGAAGAAGGTTCGGCACCATGACGCATAATGGATCTGTGTGATGTCATGAAAGGGAGACAGGGTGAGAACGGGCAAAGTAAACTCAGTATTACTCCTCCGGGCTGGCTCCCACATCTGCTGAGCACAGCTGGCTTCTGTCGCTCCATGTCCAAAAGAGTTGATCTTGGACTGGTTTCCATACGACTCTCGAGTTTCTCCAGGGTTGGACACAGGATTGGCTCTGTTTATGGTTAGCCAATGGCCCGTGCTGCTGTCCATCCTCTGAAGCAGCATATTATTGGCTGGAAATAGGCTGGTCTCTCTTCCCAACTGTTGGAAGTAGTTGATTCCCCCCCCCCATTTTACTAGAACTTGAACAGATGGTTTCAATCACACAATCTAAAGAGAGTTGCCACTGAAGTGCATTGTCTCTAAAAAAGGCACCTTATTTGTCGGAAACCAGCACAGGAGAGGAAACATCCTTGGCCATGGCTGGTCGACTGAAAGACCTCATCGCTGTAGCCAGTGGCCGGTCAGTGTGATGTTTTCTGGACGTGCTCTCCCAGCTCACCAACGATTTCGATACACCTAGCATGTGCCACGTTGCAAATGGCCTTTTCTGAAACTGGCAGTTTTCCTAAAACAGCTCCTGTCGGGAGTCTTTTGGTGTGTGTGTCAACTGGAAAAGGAGTCTGCATACCACCTGTGCCAGCCATTTCTCGCTTCGGTTGCCAACTTTCTGCTTGGGCTGCCAGAGCTCAGGATGCCAGTGAACGTACATATTGGAGGTTTGGCAGGGCTTCAGAGTTTTATAAGTGTTCTATATCCATCTCTCGTCCAAGCGCTAATCAGGCCAAGTACGTTCTGTGTAGGCACACATGTTCTATAAAGTTCTGTAGTTCCTTGTTTCAAGGTTTCAAACAATTTGCATAGTTTGTTTATTGAAAACAGTTGGACGTGAATGTTTAAAACAAAGTAAGTGTTGAAATGTGGCATTAGAAAAAAATTCTGGCCTACATGTGAACCACTTTAGCTGTTTGTCGAAACCTTAAATTGTCAAAAACCCACTGGAACGATTTAATTGTGGTTCTGGGTACCTACCTGTTCATCCCTACATCTCTCCTATTGGTCCAACGTCATGCCAAATGTCACCCAATAGAAGAGCTCAGAACATTGTTGATCTTCATCTAAATTATTGTCTGTGCCTTTTTTGTGACCAAGGCGTGATTGGGGTGGTGGGTGATGGTCTGGTCTTACAGGCTTCTACACCGCAGAGATGTCTTGGAGAATATGTTGTTTTTAACCTTTTCATGGCATGTGTGTCATTTTGTTTGTTAAGGACTCAGAGACCTTCCATGTCCCCTTGAATAAACATGTTTCTACTTTTGGGGTGATAGTGTAAAGTTTTGTATATCTCGAGTTATTTCACCCTTACGCTATGTGTATCTTTCCCATAACAGTGCAGGTAGTAACTGGAAGAAGGAAAAGGTTGAATTGGCAAGCCGGTTTAAGCACTGCTTCTCAGCGCTGACATTCTTGGAGCGGAGGGGCGACAGGGGTGACAACCGCAAGTGTTGCTATGGTGACCAGTGCCAGGGGTCCTGGGAAGATGACACGATCGGCGGTTGATGGACGTGCACATGCACATATACCCAGTTCCAGATCCCAAAATGTCTGCGCAGTGATTCTCAGCAACTGTCCTGTCCTCTAGAGTGCCACTGTTTTGATTCTGCTCCTGGAGATTGACAGTCAGGGGAGGAACTTAACAAGGCTGGAAGACAGCCGTGGAGGTTAATGAGACTTAATTATAACTTGCTCTCCATTTCATAACTCTGATCTTCTTCCTCTTAGGGAAAAAAAAGCATGGTGGCTCGGTGCATGGGGAAAAAAGAAATATGCTTCCCCCCCCCTCCACTGCTGTAGACATCAGACATCTAACCAGATGATGAACCGCTGCCGTGATATACACAGCTCTGCTAACGTGTGACGTGTGCGATCTGCATGGCTTTCATGCAGTCATGGAGTGCAACTTTCCAACTGCGCAGCTCTGAACCGGCAGATCTTTAAAAGGAGAAACACTAACTAACATAGCTTCCACGGTGTATTCTTTGGATGTGGATGTGTCCCCAGCGAGGGTCGTGTCCCCAGCGAGGGTTGTGTCCCCAGAGAGGGTCGTGTACCCAGAGAGGGATGTGTTCCAAAGCCACGTTCTTCATTATTTTGGAAGAAGCACAGTGTCACTGTCCCGAGGTTTGGTATAGGTAATACATTGGTATAGGTAATACACACGTATAGGTAATACATTAACGCACAAGTGTTTGTCATGTACTGTGCCATTACAAACTATCACGGCCCCAAAAACCCAGGCTCCATTCAGGGTGTTGGAGACAGTTTTATGTTAGCGTGCAGGAATGGTTTTCTCTGAATTAAACATTTGTTTACCTAACTCAGGGTTTAACCGCAAACATGAAGTTAGATTTGAGATACCTCACTAATAGTTAACATGCAGAAAGAACTACTTTGTTTCAAAAGTGAGACCTTTTTCTAGGCATCCACAGTCTACTTGAGTATATTAGCTGGAGAATGATGTCCCTCTTAGTGTTTTTGTCTATTGCCTCGTTCCAGGAGAGTGCTTAAAACGCCTCCACAGGCAGATTCAGTTGAATTCAGATGCTCTTTAAAACTGCATCCCTCCATTCTGTCCCTGGCTGACCACCACTGTCATTCTGTAATCAAGATCGGTCGTGAAACGCATCCTGGGATTCTTTGCAAATGATCTGTGAGAAAGTATACTCACCTTATTCTTCAGAGAGTGTCAGTGTCAGTCTGGCTATGGCTTGCTTTATGGTTGCAGCTACCTTTCCAGTTAATGACTAGAAAAATCACCTCGGTTCTGACTTACGTGGATTTTTTTTAATTCTCCATTTGTATTTTCCGTGCTGATGGTGATGCTTTTGGACAGTAATTCATTGAATGCCATGTCATGTAGAACTGCAATGAGTTTGGATTGTTTACAGGTTCAGAATGTTGGGTAATTTAGAAATGACATTTGTGGAACATTGTCGTGTTCAGAGCGTAGGGTCATGTAAACGCCAGTATGCAGAGCGGTCTTTGCATACAAGTATACATTTAAAACTAGCCATTTCTCCCCTGACTATCTGTAACACTGACAGTCACCTGCATTGCTTGCTGTCTTTTTCTAAATGCTTTTGTTTGTCTCGCTTTCAGGTAATAGAAGCAAGAGACACATGAATAAATTTGTTTTGATCACCATATTTAGTGAAACGTGTATCTAATTTTGTGTTTACTGGGTGAAAACAAAAGAATTTTAGCTGCTATGAAAACATCTTTATATGGATGATTTTTATGCTTTCAGACTAAAACATCACTGAATGTTCTTGTTTGTAGGGTTTTAAAATTTCATCACGACGATTTTGGAGAATCATCTAACGGAAGAAGCACCTCTCACTGTCAGCTTAGGACCATATGGAAAAATTGGAAGAAAGATTCCTATCGAAGTGAAACGTTGGGACTTCATTAGGAGAGAGAACATGGTGTTACAAAGGACACTTCATTTTATATTAGCACCTGTGCATGTCATTCATATGGCTGCATAATTGCTGTTGTGGGGGGAACGTAGCGAGCGGCCCGCTAACGAATGCCACGCTAATGGGCTCCTTCCTTTCCGGGTGCTTCCTGTCTGGCCTGGTTCCATTAAAGATGGGGGTGGTGAAAGGAGGTCCTGCCAAGGGTGGCTCACCAAGCTTGCGGCCAGATGAAGGAGCCTCCAGCTCCGTTTCACTGACAGCCTCCACGGTGATGATTGGCAGCTTAGAGAGCTGTCGGCGGATTGGGCGCTGGGTATCGCGCGTGGTGGTTCTTCATCACTTGCGGCATGTCCACCCTCCTGCAGCAGAAGGAGCAAGGTGGACCATATGCTGAGTGTCCTCACACAGGCTGTGGCTGCCCTCGCCGTCCACTAATTCCTGACTGGGCCCTCCGCTGGAATTTTATCTGTGCGTTTGCATGGCAATCAACAGCATCGTCACCATTTATGAATGAGGACCAGCGATTAGTTATAGATGAGGGACATTCTGGGTTTTGTGCGAATGATTCTCACCTCTTATCTGTGCTTAGAAAAGGAAATGTTTGCTTGCTGCCTGCCACCCTCCCCATCTTGCTGGAGGTGTTAATCTGCTAATCCACAATCAATGGCTGTTTCCGAGATAAAAGCTGACCATCTGATAATTACGGCTCTCTTAAAGGGAAGTCTTTGCCACCGATTGTCTCAGGCAGGGGCTGTGTTTTCCTGGAAACTTCAACTTTCTTTAAAAAAGAAAGACAAATAAATTAAAAAGAGATCTATACATGGAATGGTAGGGATTTAGAGTCCATAAATCTGTGTTTTTTATGATGCAGAGTGCGGTCATGATATAAAAGGCATATTTCTGAACCTGAAGGGGATCCTTAGCAGAGATTTGCAGCGGCGTTTAACTTGCATTGGCTTTCAAAAATCCATCTGCATGTTTAGAGTTTCCGCATAGGAGGGGGTCACCGCCCCGTTTCCACATAGGAGGGGGTCACTGCCCCGTTTCCGCATAGGAAGGGGTCACCGCCCCCTTTCCGCATAGGAGGGGGTCACCGCCCCATTTCCACATAGGAGGGGGTCATCGCCCCCTTTCCTCATAGGAAGGGGTCAACGCCCTTGACTGTTTCCCTTAATGCCATATTCACCCTGCCAGCTGTGCAGCCTCTGATTCAAAACGGTGGTTATTACGAATTTGCACCTTCAGTGACTCACTGGACATTCTGCATTGTATCATGACAGAGGTTTTGCAAGAGAGCTGCTCGGTGACTCAGAGGGCAGCTCAGTCACCTCACGACTCCCGGGCTGCAGGTTTGATTCCCGGCCTTAGGTCTGCGTTGGGAGTTTGCATGTTCTTCCTGTGATTAATCAGGTGTCCTGAACTGGTTTCCTCCTCTTGTTAAAAAACACACAAGGTTTGCTGAATTTAGGAGTCTCTAAATAGTCCATAGATGGAGTGTGTGTGCAATGTGCTGGTGTCCCGCGGTTTTGTACCCTTTGCTGCCTGGGATGGACTCCAGACCTCCTCAGGATGACTCTACTTACCGTCCTTGCTGTCTCTCTGCTTGCTTTGTACCGTGCAGCTTCTGTAAAATCATGTTTCCATTTCTGCAAAATTAGAAGCAGTCCATAAGTGACTGTCAGAATTTATTTGCACCTTTTAGCAAACGTGTCAGCTAGTGTGTGCAGGAGAGCGTGAGTCGGTGTGAGAGTAGGAGTGTGAGTGTATGTGGTACTGATACTCCTGTCTCCCCCCATGCTTGGGAAGCTTCAGGGCGGCCCAGTCCCTGGGGGGTCACGGTGTAACCTGCAGGGCCCCTGGCAGCATGTCCTCTCTGGGACAGGACACCCAGAAGGTAACTTGGGCTGACACCTCTTTCCCACTTCTGTTGTTTGTTCTTCACAGCTCTCAGTTTTGTCCATTTGTGAAAGCTGTCTGGTTCTATGTCTGTACCTGATAGGTGATACTTATTTATATGTAAATGTAAGGGGATTAGTCACGGGGGGCGAGGGGGGAGCACCTTAAGACAGTGTCCATCCGCCTTTTTGTGACGAGGCCTGTCAGGCTGCAGGAGGCAACGCCGCATCAACAAGGGGATTCGATTCCCAGGCAATTTTGACCGAATAACAAAGAAATATGAGAATATTTCCGCCCTTGGGGCCCCATGATTTGCATGTAAATGCCAAGGGAGAAATGAGGGTCCTGGCAGCCAAATTTGCTTATGGAATTTTACGCCACAATGCAATAATAATTTATATTATGTGATGTGATTTCTTTGTGCCTGAGTAAGGGCATTTGGAAAGACACACAATCTCATACTGTTTGCCAAGCAATCAGCATTGTTCAGACACTGCAAAATAACCCTCTTTATATTAATACATACCTACATTTTGTAAAAATCTGTAAAAAGCAACACTTATAAAAAAAAGAATGCAGTTTGAATAGGCTGCACGCCTCAGCTTAACTTAATTTCCACGACAGGTACACGGAGCTGTCAGAGGCTGCCTGCTGTTTTCACAGGCCACCAGCAGGGGGGGCTGTGGCTCCTCCAGCGGCAGCGGCTTCCATCTCGTCTTCCCGCTCCTCCCGCTCGGGAGTGCGGCAGCCCTCTGGACCGTGCCAGAGTCGCGCGGAGGAAAAGCTGGCGGAGCAAGTCCCTCCTACCCGGGAGAGCGGCACAAACCTCGGCGTGGCTGAGACGGCGGGGAACGGGTGGGGGAGAGAGAGAGAGAGAGAGAGGGAGAGAGAGAGGCTGCTGGGAGGGGTGAGAGCCGCCGGCAGGGAGGAACAGAGGAACAGACACAAGATGAGGAGAGAGAGAGAGGACCTTGCTCTGCAGAGTGTGGCAGAAAACCCGGATTAAGCGCCTCGACTTTTTCTTCTCCTCCTTCCCGTCCTCGTCTGCAGCTGGACTTTCTTCTGTTTTTCTTTGGGGTTTTTTTTCCCTCTTTATTTCCACCACGTCGGCATCGTCTGGGACCGGCACTCGCTCGTCCCTTCTGCTCTCCCGCTCGCCTTTTGTTCGGGGGGGGGGGGGGGGGGGGGGGGGGGGGGGGGGGGGGGGGGGGGGGGGGGGGGGGGGGGGGGGGGGGGGGG
>JABFEA020000050.1:3693249-3706350 GCA_019775915.2 Cyphomyrus plagiostoma | reverse complement strand
GAGTCCCGGGGGGGGGGTGGTTGGAAGGGAGGAAAAGAGAGTGTGGTTACATGACCGGGAAGGGGGGGGGCAGGGTGTTGTTTTACTGAAATAACACCAGCATGGTTTTAATTGCACTCTTTCTATGCACAGCTGTTGGTCCAAATACAGTTATACACCATGTAGAAGCTTTTCTCCCCGAACTTCCCGGTTTTCGAGCACAAGCTTGGATTCCCATTCCAGGATAACTGGGGCGTTGTAGCGAATGATTCAGCTCTCAGTGCGCTGTCCTTTGACAAACGCTTCCCAACGTCTCTCCTCACGCAAATGAAATGCTAATTAGCCAATTTGTTCAGGGAGGGGTATCTCCAATAATTAGGGTAATTAATGATGCTATTATTCTTAAGTCATGACACCGGTGCAGTCGAAGCCCACGGACAGCGCATTTATGCAGGTGTATAACATGTGTGAAGAGATTCCCCTCATAGCGCATGCACGAAAAGGCTCGCTTCCATTTGCATTGTCTACAGCGATGTTTCCCAAACCGCTCCTTGGGGACCCATAGTCAGTACATGTTTTTGCTCCCTCCCAGCTCCCTGCCAGTCTACATTACTGGGAGCTGGGAGGGAGCAAAAACACGAACTGTCTGTGAGTCCCATGGGACCAGATTGGAAAACACTGGTTTAGAGCAAAGGCATGCCAAATTCCTTGCTAATCCTCCGTAAGTGATTCGACTATTACCCCGTACCATACCAGCCGTGTCCCACGAGTGTCCTTAACAGTGGGCAGCATTTAACGCCAATATGGGGCATCCCTCACAGGAGGCAGTGCCAGGAATGATCTTAATGACTAATCATGATGAGCCCTTGTCCAACTTGCTAAGATGCATGTTTAATTTGTTTATGCTGCTAGCCAGTTACCGAAGCAGCGAAGTACAGCAGCCAGTAAGCACTCGTCCCACCTCCTACTCCTCCTCTTCCTCGCTTGCCGTCCACCCCCCATAAATATTTGTACCGGCGTTTTACCTTCCGCCCAGATAAGCATCAGGCTCTTGATGAGAAGCCTCTCACATCTCCCTTCCTGCAGTCTTGCTGATTTGCATACCCACATAATTAGGAGCCGTAGGTGTATGCAGGTCAACGTTTGTGTTAATCTGCGATGCGTATCTTTCCTGCAGCTCTGTCTGCGGGCTCCGTCTGGTTTTGTGTAATGACATACCCCCCCGTCCCCCCCTCCACGTTTCATCGGTTCATCTATCCACGGTCACCTTTTCACCGCTGCGCCAAATTTATCTGCCCACGTGTTAATATTCCTGTTGTTTGTCTGCATTTCCTCAGTTCGTGTCTATAAACCACTGGGCTGGAAATCAGAGAGTGCCGGCCTGTACCATTCTGCAGTGCCGGGGAGCATGGGTGTGCAGTGGGAGGAAGCCAGTGGGGCCTGAGCTGTGTTTGTGATGGCCGTGTGTGTGTGTGTGGGGATCATGTATGTATTGCATTGTGGGGACATTGTGGGCGCATGTGTGGCAGTCTTACTCACAGCTTGGTACCTGGGATATTCAGGTGTAGAGAAATGGGCAGTTTCAGCTCAGATACAGGGGGCAGTGGGTTATGGAACAGTAGCTGAGAATGGGGTGGTATATGATGGGGTTTGGAGGGGTGGCAGTGATGGGGCGATGGCTGGCATTAGGACATAGCTGGTGGCTCCTAAAGATGGACAGTTGGACCTGCTCAGAGAGAGACGGAGACTTTCCTTGGGCTGCAGTCATTTTTAAAAGTCAACTGGGATTCTCGTACCCACCCGTCTACGCTGACTTACTCATCAGCCCCCGTCTGCTGCGCCGAAATTGGCTTTAAGCTGAAATAATACGACAGTTATAGTGGCGCACCCTGAATAACGTGGGGAATTTAAATCTGAGGGTAGGAGCGTATTTGGTTGGACCTGCTGGATGGGAGCCACAGCAGCTCAACGTGTCTCTTCGGCTCATCTCTGTCGTCATTATGTCAGCCGGGATCGACTTCTTGCTGCTACATCTGAGCACGTCGCCTGCCGGAAGTGGGAATTCTACATTTTGGAGGGCGGATATGCAGTGTGGGTTAGGGACTCAACGCCAGAGAGCATAAACACAGACGTGGTCTGCCCCCCCCCCCGTGCCCCTGTTTTAGCCATGTGCCTTTCAGCCATCTGCAAGATTGGGCAACCGTCCCTCTGTATCTCTCTCTTGCTCTCTCTCTCAGTCTATTTCCTGAGGTCCATACTGACTTGCGTGCTGTGTGTCTAGCCATCTGTCCATCACAGTGTGTGGTGTAAGGAAATACCTCAATACACATTTTATCCTGCTGTGTCATTGCAATTTATCTCCAGCATGTGGCTCAGTGGTTAAAACGTGGTCCAAGGAGCTGCTTTTCTATTATACTCTCACCTTATTTGCATGTATAAATAGGCGAATAACTAAATAATTGCTGGTTATCTAAGGCAACCTGAAAATCAGTGAGTCTCTGAGCCTGAGGGATTTTACCGGAACCATTAGACCAGAGAGCAAAGGAGCACCATGAGTCCAGCAAAATGGGAGGCTCTGAAGATCTCGAATATAAATAGTGCCGTGGTCATTAAATGCAGCCAGGTCGGCCAGGAGTGTGAAATGCTGCTTGTGGAACTGACTCAGGTTCGTGCTCCTGAATTTTTTTGATAGCCTATCGTTGTCAGAAGCAAGTGTGTGATCTTTGTGTTTGCGTGACTTCAGTGAGAGTGAAAAGAAATGCATGGCAAGGTTGATCGCGTTCATTCTGGCGTGAATACTATGCTTAGAACTTTGATTAAAAACACCTGCTCTGGCTTAAACATCTTGTAATGATATTACACAAGAATATTTTTCTACAGTATATTAAAATGCCCTCTTTTTGGTGCAGTTTTTCTGGTTGACAGTGGCAGTGTTGGTGAGAGATAAGCTTATTTATGATCAGACTAAACCTCAAAAAAGGGCAGCACCTGTTTAACATAGCAAGTTAAACATCCGTCGCATGATTCAGAGAGTCTTTAGCATGTTGTTTGAAACATGGACAAGCAAGTTGCTTTGCTGCAACCCAGCTGGAGGAGGAGACACTGGAGCAAACAGCATAGCCTGAGACCTCTGCAGTTTGGATGGGGTGGTTTCTATAAAAAACCAGGCTGCAGGTGAAACCACGCTGTCCGTTTGGAACTTTCTTTTATGTTTATCAGTTTAGCTGTTTAGGACAGAGGTCATGAACATGCTAACAGCCATGGTAAGTACAGTCAATTAAACACAACCGTGCTTCTCAGGGTAACATACTCAGAGACTACACTAACAGGAAGAGTAAGGCTATACATTTACTCAACCGGTTTGCAGTAAGATTGAAGCTAATATACAGCTTAGATACAGCTTCAGCATATCTGGGCTGAAATGTAGCCTGAAATGGTGGAAGTCGTTTTCGTGACGTATGGAAGGAATTCAGAAGTTTTGGCCAAGGGGTTGGGATTGTTCCATCACCAAGATCTTTAAATGTGCAAAAAGATGTGATTATGATTTCTGACCTCTAAGAGATAGGATAGTAATATATCCTGAAGTTGTATGTCCCTGAGGGTTTGATGAGGTGTGTGGTTTGGTGAGCATTTGCTGATACTATGGAGTTGCACCCCAGACAGAGAGAAATAGCTACAATTACCATTGTTTTACGCAAAGAAATGCATCTAAGGAATAAATTAAGACTTTTCCATTAAAAATGTCATTAGGCAAACAGCCCCAAAATGTTCTCTTGTGTCTTGCTTGGTTTAAGTTCACTACGGTCTGCATTCCAGGGCTCCGGGACTTGCCACCTTGACCAGCTTGACCTTATCTGATCTTGCTTGCTTGGCAAAACTTCACAAGCTGCTTCAAGCCCTTTCTTTGCAGTCGGCAGGCCTGGAAGCATTCATCAAAAGAGACTAGTGCTACATGTTAGAAATAAAAAATAAACGGAGTATGATAAATGACCAGGTTGACAGTACAAGTGGAGTGCATCCGGCCCTTCGCCAGGGAAGGGGTGCCCAACAACACCTCTTAGTCTGGGAGAACGAATCATGTCAGTCTGGGAGGAGCCAACTTAGACTGTGCGGCCGGTTTTGTGTACAGTTCCCTGTTATGCCTATGTGTATGATAAGGTTGGTCAGTGTTCTGAACCATTAGTCCATCCATCTTCCCAAGAAGCGCGGGGCAGAGGAACATGGCACACAGTATGTGTGGAAAGGGAGCACAGGCACATGTTCATGCTATGGGCAGTTTAGAAGTGCCAGTTGGTCAGCTTCAGGTTTGTGGAGCGCAGGAGGAACTTGGAGCACATGAAAGAATTCAGTGTGATGTGAAGATAAAATAGGAACTGCACACACATAGAGCAGGGTGGCATTCAAAGCCATAAGGCCAAAGTAGTGAGAATACTATACTGTGCTATACTATACTGTGCTATACTATACTGTGCTATACTATACTGTGCTAATGTATACTGAAGCCACTTGTGCAAATGTAACCTGACTTAGGAAACTAGCAGGACTGGTTATTTAATAGCCCAGATGTGAGCCGAACCGTATTCAGCATTATGATGAAAAATAACCGCAAACTAGATTTTGTGGCTGAGCCCTAACAACTCATTTTAAAAAAACAATGTCCTGGCAAGAGTCCTTGGCGAGAGTTCCAGCAATCCACCTTGGGCCTTGGCCCCGCCCAGGCACAAGCATTAAGCTGTACGAAGTGAACGATCTCAGCGAATGACCGGCGTCGTGCTGGTGGGGACCGTCAACGTGGCCAGTCGACTGGCAGGTTTATTTGCAAGGAGCAGCCAGCAGTGGACTGTCAAAGAGGCAGATGGCCGATCCGCATACCGTGTGAACAGTGATTAGAATGTAGCTGCAATGGACCTGACAGCAAACACACACACATACGGGGAAAAAGGCACAATTGCTACTTGTCTGGAAACTGACGAGAGACATTAAGGGTTTTCCCCAGCTCTCATAGATGTTTCAACTTCTTCTTCTTCAGAGAAACTTGAATCATCTCTCCTTCATAAACGAGAGCTTGACCTGTGGTATTTATCCTTCAAATGAGAGCTGAGGTTGGCACGTCCGTTTAGTTAATGTTCCGATTCTCAGGGCCCAGCTGCTTTCAGCCGCTCAGGCCATGGCATTTATTTGCTCAATGTCTTCCACTCAGTGAAACGGACCACGGTAACGGTTGCACATACTGAACGTCCAGGGTCACTAATAGCACAATGATGATGCTTAAAAACTCATTTTGTGTGTGTCTGTGCATGTCTCTAGGCTTTATATATTTAGAATAACGCTCACATCGCTGGTTAATTTATTAAACCTCCCTAAAGTTGACCAGTAAACCTCACGTTAAGCTGTGAAATTAGCACATTTTCTCCACATTGTTTAAAGTATGGGCTCCCAGCCTTCAGTCTGTGAAATGGTGGTGGTTCACAGCCAGTATTCCACTGGGCCCTGGAAAGCTGGGGGTTTTGCAGAGGGGTTGGTTAATTCAGAAATACATACAATAACTTTTAATGTTTTAACTGAAAAAAAAACTGACTGAAAAAAGAGAATATTTACAGTTTTTACCTGGGTATTTTAGCCTGTCTGTCTAGTTACTGCAGTTTTTACCTGGATATTTTAGCCTGTCTGTCTAGTTACTGCTGAACTGGCAAGAACACCTTAAACCCAAATGTTACACCTTAAACCCAAAAGTTACACCTTCAACCCAAATGCTACACCTTAAACCCAAATGCTACACCTTAAAACCAAATGCTACACCTTAAAACCAAATGTTACACCTTAAAACCAAATGTTACACCTTAAAACCAAATGCTACACCTTAAAACCAAATGCTACACCTTAAAACCAAATGCTACACCTTAAAACCAAATGTTATACCTTAAAACCAAATGTTACACCTTAAAACCAAATGCTACCTGCTGACCTAGTTTATTTAGATGTAGCATTAGTAAAGCAATGCCTCTGTCATTCGATTGCTAGATGGTTGTGTTTAAACTGATTTAAATGGCTTAATGGGTGCTATGAATTGACTAGACCCATCTAGTTGGGGAGTGGGATTTGGTTTTGACAGGACTCTACTGTCCTATGTAGATCTGCTCCTTATCAAGCCTTTACTTTTGGCATGAAGTCACAGGAAGTACGGGGTTGCCTTCATTAGTCATCACTTTGATAGCGAACGCCAGCTGTTCATGAGCGTAATGGCTGTATGCTCCATGGATCCCAACAAGCAGCCGTCGGTTTAAAAAAAAAAAACGCAAAACACTTTCATTTGCTCTTCATCAAAAATGTGAACTTCCCACCAAGGCAGCATCAGATGAGGCGATCGTTTCCCGAATCCTGCACTCAAAAGGCAGAGATCTCTCAGATGGCTGTGAGCTCTGGCCGGTACTCGACAGCGGGAGCGTGTACGTACCGGGTCTGACGGCAGAATGCCGCGGTTGGCGCCTCTGGAATATAAATCCGCTCACTCAGCAATCCGTCTTTCCCGGGAAGGTTTCTGGAAGTCAAAGGTACTTCAGGAAACTCAGCAAAGAGCAGTGAGACCTTGCTTCACATCGTCTTCTAAGCAAGATTATATATCAGCAAAAACAAAGGATGAATGAATTCGTTAATTGGGCAAGTTAATTAGTCGAGTGTTAAGTTCAGTGCTGGTTCCACGGCTAAGACACAACCTGTACTGCAAGGTGATGCTGTAGCTTGTCATGCTATAATTCAGCCCTGTGTTCACCATCCACATCCATGTTACTTTACTACTCAACAGTAATGCAGGCCCTTTTTTTTAACCCTTAAGGGTCCTATTTTATGTCCTTAATTTCTTTGCTTATCTTTAAATTCCAGGGAACTTTAAGTTTGCCAGAGGTCATCTAAGGTCATCACACTTTTGGTATAACACACTGCTTGCAGAAATTTTCCTAGGAAACGTTTTCTTGAAGGTACACTGGATTAAGAGAAAGATCCACGGTGTCAAAGGGGCAGAGGGTAAAATCAGGTTAACATTCAGGAGGGTAGTGAGGTGGAGGTCAGGAACATAGCACTGTTCGAGCAGCTTATCTGACAGGATGGAAGCGTCCTGCAGGCTTGTCAGAGGGTGCAATTGCTTACTTGGCCTCCAGAGAAAAGCTCTGGAGAATGTCTGCAACACAGAGCCTGGAACCTGCCTCGACTTCAGGAACCTGATAGCCCGGTCCTCTGCCAGACGCATGAGGTCACCCTGACTCGCCCGCCAGCCGCCCTGTGTCCCTGCATTCCTGTAGCTTCCCAGTATCAACAGCTTCTCGCGCCTGCAATCATCACAGACAGATTCTCCGTGTCCACATAGCGATCCTGGCACCGGCTAGCGCTCCATCTTCATTAGCCGCTGAGATCATTCAGCAGGACTGAGGGCGAAATTGTTGCATTAATGTTGTCCTAAGCTGCCGTGAGCTTGATTCTGGCCCCAGGTTTTCCAGGATGGAGTTCGCTTGTTCTCTGCACGTTCCATTTTCTCCAAGTTCTACAGCTTCCTCCCATGATCCAAAGACATGCTTTCAGGTAAATCTGTAATTTTACATAGCCCTTTCATAACATGTGAGTGCAAGTACCCTGTAATGGATGAGGGACCGAGGCTTCAATCAAATAACCCATGTCTGAATGTAGACAGCTGTGTTTATGTTCTCATTTTGTGCAGGTATATATGCGTTGTCATCGTCAATTGTCTCTGCTTAGCTAATCTGACAGTGAGCGGATAGAATACATCATCTGTGACTACATTTCATTTTCATTTTGACAACATTACATTTTTTTTCTAAAATTTGCTTGGGTAGTGCGACAGGTTCCTAAAATATGTCGGGGGGGGGGTTCTTGAGAGACTCTTCATGAGATGCTGTGAGCAGTGACCTCAGTGACGTTCATACGCTTGTCATTTCATCAGGATTCACATGCCGAATGAGATCCCCGTGTTCTCTGTGTTCTTCAGCCAGGAAACCAAACGTCTGAGGGGAAAGACGGGCTACATGCTTCAGGCTGATTGACTTGAGAGCCTCCTACTTTATTACGATACCGTTCAGCCAGGGCAGGGGGCTGAAAGGGAATGGAGTCTCCCAGCAATGAAGCAGGTGTATCCATGCAGGTTGGATGGTCAGACCAACCTTACTCAGCTCTGTTTGTTTTAGGACGTTTTAAACCAAATGGATGCTATGATTCTATGAGTATCAGTGGTGAAACCTCCTTGTTTGCATTTCTGCGGTAATGTTCAGTAAAATAAGACAAAGGGATCTGACTTTTAATAATGCTCCACCTTTTGAGCTCAAACTTCCACGAGTGCCCTGGAAATCGAAGCGTTATGGAAACCGTGATGGGAACACTAGCTGAAGATTGTTGCTTTGTATGGAAGCTGGTGACCGGACACATTTGTGAGTGTCTGCTGCTGTGGACACTGCTTCATGAGTAATAGTCTGAGTCGTACCAGGAACAGATCCAGAGTAAACACAAGTCTCCTTGGCCAGTGGACCTCGGCCCTAGTCCTGGAATGACAGAGTATATGCAGCTGTTCATCTAAACACTTCATAGTGCAAACTCATAGTGTGCCTAGCATGTGCTAACTGAGCCTCTTAGTATTCCAGTTGTTGTTTGAAATAAACTCTGTATTCATCTGCACACATCGCAGTCCACCAGGAATAGCATCACAGTGTCTGTACAGTCTGACGTCTGTAAAGACAGGTGGAAAACCAAACCTGGGGCTTTGAACAATGGGATCGTTGTGTGTATCTTAGCCCCTTAGCTTGCCCGCCGATCTTCATTAGCCCATGGTTTCACCACACTCGCCAGCCTCTCAGAGTTGAACCCGTCGTGTTGCAGAAGCCCACCACGTGTGGCCATGGTGCGTTTCGTTTGATCCGCGCTGACCGAGCTAAAAGCAAAGGGATTCAGATAAGGAGCAGAAAGCAAGGTCTGGCCAACTGCAGCAGTCGCTCCGGTCAAAGAGTTGTATTCCCTGGAATGATCTTGGTTTTTTTGGTAAAGCACATCACATGACCTGCAAGGTAATCATGTTTTATTTTTGCCCTACGGTACTGCCTGGCCGGGCGGGGGGTGGGGGGTGGGAGTGATTTATTTGTCCTCCATGCATCTTTTGAATTAACCTGAGCCTCTCCCATAGCCCATGTATCTTGGCCTGACGGGGGCGCTAGATAGCCGACAGTGGCCAGGAAGCCTGAGAGGCCTGCTCAGCCATCTGCTCACCCGTGGCACGGCCTGTGCTGCCCTGCCTGCTATTAAGGTGGTTTCCCTTTGACGGGAATCACATTCTGACTTCTGTGCCGATTGCCGTTTTTTCTAAGGATTCACTTCAAATGGTTTCAGCATTTGAACTGTCCAGAATTTCTGCTGGATTATATGGACACGTTGTCATGTGGAGGCCCTAAACTTCATTAGTCATTCAAAACACTTTTCAGGCTGTTTTCAGTTACATTTTTCAGCTTAATGGTTTCATATTTTGCTCACAAACAATCAATGTCTATACTTGTTTAGAAGAGATGTTTGGCTAAAGGCTGGTATGTGCGAGCTCGATGGGAACCTTGTTACCCAGTGTGGTTTTGTGTGTAATTATTACTAATACTAAAAATAAATCCAGGATTTTTTATTTATAAAATCATGAATCAGTTTTAATGAATTAATGATTTATTTATGTAACTGACTGGTGGCCAGCTTCCACATGCGGGTAAAAATAACCTCACAGTGGGCCCAGGCGCACAGACACACTCAGGTGGCGTTTTCATCTGCGGCAGTCATGGTGACACAGTGCAGGGGACCGCAGGGAACCTGTCTCGGGAGCTGAAGTTCCCCAATACATGCCCGTCTGCGTGATTCTGTGCGACTGCAAGTCCTCACAGAGGAGCGGATGGAGACCCTCAGGCACGCCGTGCCCATGCTGTCCTCCACCTGCCTTCCCATTGGTGTGATTTATTATTTTTTTCTCTGCCTCCGACCGGGGTGGTTGTGCCCCACACGCCTCACGCTCCTCACTCAGCCGTCGGCCCAATCGCTGCTGCGAATGTAGGCTGGTCTCAGCAAAAGGCCCGCCACTATTTAAACACCGCCCATAAAAAACGATCAATCTCTGATCGCTCATCCTGAGCCTGCTAAGTATCTTAATGAGCACCCCTGGAAGGTACATACGCTGAAACACGCCAAGAACACGCTAAAAGCCAATAACCTCATTTTCCCGTGTTTTGTGCTTGAAAGCCTGTGACTGTGGGTTTTGGTTTCGCCCGTAAATGGGTTCAGCCAAGCCCCCGACCCTGCCTGTGACTGCATAGTGGGTAATTGTAGGTTTGACAAAAAAATGCAATCAAATCTAATCCAAGGTTGTGCCCAGCACATGCACGAGTGGAAGAAAATTGTTTTTCGTGCATTTGGGGGAGAGGAAGTTTCCTGTGTGTAAGAGATGGCTATTATTATGCTCTTATAATTGGATTTCTTTCTAACCCTTCTCAATTGTACGGCACGGAGAAAAAACGACAAAAACCCCGGGGAATGTAAGAATTGTTTATTAATGGAAATGACCGTGTTTCCTTCCCAGTAGTGAGATTATTTATTTGTGCTAATGGAGAGGCTGAACACGGGGCGGGATGTTATTGTTTTTTAAGCTGCCCTGCTATTAGTTCTGTGGCTGCTGGACAGGCGAGCTGCAGATGCGCATGCAGGTCACCCATCTGTGAGCCGGGCTGGGAGGGCAGGGGAGCTGCAGATGCGCATGCAGGTCACCCATCTGTGAGCCGGGCTGGGAGGGCAGGCGAGCTGCGGATGCGCATGCAGGTCACCCATCTGTGAGCCGGGCTGGGAGGGCAGGCGAGCTGCGGATGCGCATGCAGGTCACCCATCTGTGAGCCAGGATCTTATGGCATCCTGTGTTTTTCAGGTTATTCTCTACCTTTGTGCGACCATAGCTACATAAATACACAAATGCATTCATACACAAGAATAAGCAGACTCACACATACAAACTCACACACACACATGCACGCAAGCACATGTATAAGCACACTCACACATAGAAATTCACACACACATACAAGCACTCATACAGACCCATAAGCAACAGGCAAATGCATAACCGCAGTGTGGGAGAGAATTTCAGTGAGTCACTGTGCTCAAGTCTGGAAACATTAATTAACTGGATTGTCTCTGTTTTCCTGCATCTTACACACTCGTATGCACAGTGACATCCTCCCTCCCACACACACACAAACACACACACGCTGTCAGGGAAACACAAACACACACTGGCCGGCAGGCAGTGCTGTCACTGGAACATGCAATGGGAACACGCACAGTGGCATGCACACAGCTACACCCACACTGGCCTCGCACTCCATCTTCCCAGTGCACCATGGTGCCCCCTCCCCCAGCGCTGTAAAATAGCCGTCGGCTCAGCTGGTGCTGCAGTGAATTATGGGGGCCGTTCGCTGCGTGTATAGCGCCTGGAGAGAGCTCCGTTTCAGCACAGGGGAGATCAAATGAAAATGAATGTAACGTAAACACATGCCACAGCTGGACGTGGGTGGACTTCATCTCCATTTTCGGGCAGCCGAGCCGGGGGGGTGGGCGCTTGGGTTGTTGCGGGGGAGTGGTACTGGTGAGGACCGATGAGGTACACCTGCTGCTGTTCTAGACCTTTCACTCACACGAGGGCAGCTGCCACGTCCCGAAACAAACTTTATCAAGAGCTCCAGGAGGTATGATAAAGGTTCCTTAGCTGCTTGCAAGTGTCGCAGCTTTTGGTCAGAAAAATGAAATAAAACACAGGGTTGTCCTCTGCAAATTAGTTCTTTTTCAAGATGGTTGTCACAGACATTCTCTTTCTCTTTGCATAACCTTTTGATTAGATTAAAAGGTTAAATTCAGAGTACTAAACGATCACAATATTTCAATATTTATTTCATTGCTCTGTACCTAAGAAGGACATGTAAAGGTATAGTGACATTTCATGGGATGAATGTTCCATAGAAGATTTGCTGCTGTCAGGAACAGCCAGACAAGCTCAGCCTTAACACTTCATGGTGAAGGACTAAAATAAGATATGGCCAACCCTTACAAGCACTGGCATGTTTCCTTAAGCTGTTTTAATTGGCTGGCTGCTGTCATGTGATGGAATGCACATTGTGGGGCAATGTGAGCTCTCTGTGTGCGTGACAGGCCAAGTCATTAGCGCGTGTTTGCAGGCAAACATGCCATTAAGATTATTTACACGTAGTGAAGCCGCGGGAGACGGTTCTGACCACAGGTACAGAAGGCGTCTGCGCTGTTAATTAAAGCTCGCTTCATCGTTGTCATGTTGGTGAGCCTCAGACAATAAATCTGCGAGAAAGAGGATTAAGGCTTCAAGCAATCTCCATGTAAAATAGGCTGATTCACCAGGCAAAATGTGATTTCATGTGTTTTTATTAATATCTGTTACATATGTATGTCACTGGCTTTTTTTTTTGATGTATTATGGTGCACGTACTGTGAGAATGTGGCACCTTGCCTCAGCTGGCAGCAGTCTGACCTCACACCTCCAGCTTTGGGGGGTTGAACCCCATCTGTGTGTGTGCAGAGTTGACATGCTTGTGCAGGCTTCCTGCATATTTTTTTTTCCTGTTGTTCATGAACAATTGAATTGGTGTCTTGGTCTGAGTCTGTGTCCTGCAGTGGCCTGGCATTCTGTCCAGTGTCCTGCAGTGGCCTGGTCTTCTATTCGATGTCCTGCAGTGACCTGGCCTTCTGTCCGGTGTCCTGCAGTAGCCTGGCCTTCTGTCCGGTGTCCTGCAGTAGCCTGGCCTTCTGTCCGGTGTCCTGCAGTGGCCTGGCATTCTGTCCGGTGTCCTGCAGTGGCCTGGCATTCTGTCCGGTGTCCTGCAGTAGCCTGGCCTTCTGTCTGGTGTCCTGCAGTGGCCTGGAATTCTGTCCGGTGTCCTGCACTGGCCTGGAATTCTGTCCGGTGTCCTGCACTGGCCTGGCATTCTGTCCAGTGTCCTGCACTGGCCTGGAATTCTATCCGGTGTCCTGCAGTGGCCCGGCATTCTGTCTGGTGTCCTGCAGTGGCCTGGAATTCTGTCCGGT
>JABFEA020000050.1:3653528-3674777 GCA_019775915.2 Cyphomyrus plagiostoma | reverse complement strand
AGAAAACCGCTTAGCGGCACAGATTATTATTTTTTCCTCCAAGTTCGTGTGCCGCCCCCCACGTGTCATGAAAAAATGCTGCCCCGGGAGGCTGCCCCGTTCGCCCATGCCTAAAACCGCCACTGCATTGAGGAACTTCTGGAAATATATGAAGCTCCCTCTCTTGTATTCAAGCCTAAGGCACCAGAAGAGAGATTTCCCACCTCAACATTACTCCGGCATCAGCGATACTTTCTTAAGTGTTGCTAAGCTTTAGCGAGCATGTTTTGTTAGAAGACTGGACCAATATGTGTCTTCTGAGAAATTAAGATGCAGAGGTATTTAATGAACACAGGAGAGAAACACACTTGCTTCAAAAGGCTGACAGAGCAGGAGAAACGTTTGGTTCCCAAATATTCACCAAGGAAAAAACAAAGAACAAAGTTATCACAGCACATTAGAGGAAAGAAAGAGTTTATTTATAAAGGATCCTTTAAGCAACAATACAGCAAACATAACCAAGGAGACAAATTAAGAAGAGAGACATCATGATGTGGGGGACAGTGCAGGGATTATGGGATGGATCTCGTCAGGTCCCTTTTCCCTTTATGACAGATCTCAGATACTAGAAGCTTGATGTAGCTCTGTGCTCAAAGCATTCTAGTTTGTGAGTCTCTGGCGAATCCCCACACATTCCCTCAAGAACAGACATGCACACATCAATAGACAGATAATTACATTATATTTTTCACAAGTACATGAACCTTTTTACAGTTTAACAGCGTCTCACTTGACCACCCCCCCCCCCCCAAATAAATAATTACTGACACCCAGAAATGAGAAAACAGTGCCAAAGTGCTACAGGGCACCAGTGCAGATTCTGGCGGGCATATCAGTGAAAAAAACAGGATGAAAAAACATGATTAACTTTGCTCTGTAAATTAGCAAGTTAGGAAATTAGTTTCTAAATGAATTTCTAATTTCAGTTGATGTTCCCTGCAAATAAGAATGAAAAGGAGTTTTTAGAAGCCATCTTGGAAATGGGGAGTGATCCAGTTTAAGGTGGTGTAATGAGCACCTCACAGAGATGCCACGTGAGACGGCCCGTGAAACAGGCCGGCTGAAGATGCACCCTGTGGTGCCGCACAAACATTCCCCTTTTGCCACATTTCCGCCTAATCGCAACCCTGTTTCAGACCCTAGTGTTTTAAAACTGCAAGACAAATTGAAGAAACTGAACAGTTCTGTGAAGTCCTGGAGAGCTGATAAATTCTTTTTTTAGAAAATGATAACAAAAAAAACAATTTGTACTATTCAATTTCTAACTTTTATCACCAGCCTCCCCCGCTGGAATTATATTACACAATGTTCCTTATACGCCCTTCTGAATACCAGCCCCGTACACCTAATCTCTGCCTTCCAAACAACAAACTGGAACTATAAAGGCTAAAATCAATCCAGACAAAGTATGATATAAAACAACTTAAATATATAATGCCAGCTGCACTGAATTATTGATGTCCTACCCCACTACATATTGCCATCCCCTCCAGAAACAGATTACAAACCCTGGGGAGTGAGAGGGAAAATCTATATTCATGTTAAACACACGGCGACTCGAAGCAACTTGGACAGCTGATATTGACACATGGATGATGGCTGGTAGTTCAGCCCAAGGTGACAGGGGGAGGAGGAGCATCAAAGGCCAAGATGGGGAAAATGTAGAGATGGGAGGACAGAGAGAGAGAAAGATAGTAAGAGAAGGAGAAAGAGGGAGGGAAAGAGAGAAAGAGACAATGAGAAAGAAAGAAAGAAAGAAAGAAAGAAAAAGAAAGGGAGAGAACTGCAGCTTATCTGATAACAATTCTGTCTTCCGGGCTCACTGGACTCTCTGGTTCTTTAAGCTGCAAGAGATGGACAGAGAGAGGCACATGGACAGTTAAAGGGACAAACAGCCAGAGATGCTCACTGTCTGCTGATAAAATAAGGCACTAACTCACAAAGTAACAGTGAAATGCCGCTTGGACCCTGTTCTGCCTTCCCTGTAGCCACTGCCCACCAACAAGCTTAAACCTAGACTTTAAACATGGCCTGATGCATTTCATATGTATTAAGCTCTGGACCATTTCTGGTTCCCAAACTGAAGTTCAGCTTTACCCCACTCCAACTTACTGATGGACCACTGACATACAAACAAAGTACCACATGTTAGCTCTCCTTCCCGGGACACATACACCTGTCAGTGCAGCGTACATAGTATCAAGTGTATCAACAAGTAACAGCTAAGTGAAAAGTGTAAAAGTCCTGCGTTTTTAAATCACACCACTGAGCCTCAGGGATGCCTTGTTACAAACAGGCTGTGGCTGATTTTAAGCAAGTTCAAATCAACTCAGTCAATTAACTTCACATTCACAACAAAGAAAACAGACGACATCAATGCTGCGATCAAATGTGGCTAATTGAACACATTGACTGAATTTAGGGTTGTTATTTATGTGGCGATATCAGCCATGCAGTTCTTCTGAACGAGTAGAGTCAGATTTTAGAATGCAGGATCTTTCCCATTTGATAAAGCTATGTAGTTTCTGCACAAATCCTTTACCCATTCCAGTTCATCGATGGCATGGACCTAATGGTGCGCTCGGTTATCTCTCCGAAGTCGTACATTCAGAGTTGTGTGACGTCACACATCAGGTCAGTCTCCAGTTCCAGCTACACATCTCGGAACAAACATGGCTGCCTCCACAAACATGCTGTTGTTGTGTGTTTTTGCTTTATATTTTAGCAGATTTGGAGATTCTTTTTTTTTTCCGAGAGACAGACAAACAAGAAACACAAACTCGTCAAATCGCATTAAAACGTCATTCGTAATATTTTAGTAGATCCATAGCGGTATTCTTTTTTCGAGAGGCAAACAAACCACAAACAAACAAAAAACACTAACAAGTCTCGTAGAAATCTGATATTGCATGCTGGGATATTGTATATGGTCAAGATATCGTATTCTCTAAATCAACCATGTGTAATTAGATTTTTAAAAAATAAACATGTTGACTGTGTAAGCCGGCATGTTGAGATGACGACACAGGGGGGTCTCGGATAACAAAATTCTCTCTGGCATCAACATCGGAACGTTAGTATCCGACTTCCGACTCGGAGAGAGATAATCGAATGCAGGACATCAACATCGGAAAGGAGGCGTGTTTCCAACAGGAAGTGACGTTTATTATAACGTTTTTTTTCCGACTCCCGACTCGGAGAGAGATAATCGAAAGCAGGATAAATTCTCCCCTTTGTTACGGAGCAAATCTCCAGCCGTGGTGCTGGTATTGTCAGGACGGCCTGAATAGAGATTTAGCACCAACAGCAGAAACTGAACATGGGCGGAACGGCGGTGGTGGGAGGGGTCACCCATATTCCAGACAAAGGCACCACAAGGGCACCATGATTCAGTTGGGAGGGAGTGAAGCTGTGGACTGTCTGTGGGCCCCCAAGGATCACAGAATCAGGTCGGGAAAAACTGATTTATGGGAATAAGGAGGTAAAGGAAAGCCTGTGCCCAGATCAAGAATTACCCTCTGACTACCAGTACAAAGCGATTGGGGAGGGGGAGTTTCCCACACCGTCAGAAAAAGAAGGGGACCAATTTGTACCTTTGCTGTCACTGGGGCTGTAACCTGAAGGGTAAACGTACCTTTTAAGAGTATGGGGAACATTTTTTGTACCACTGGGGATACATTAATGTTGTTTGTACTTTGGGGATGTTCCTCAGAGTCCATTTCTGTACCTTAAAATTAGACTAAAAGGTGCATTTACCTAGATCTACAGCGTGCGGTTGGCAAACCCTTGAGGGTACAGCCCCAGTGACAAGCAAAGGCACAAATTGGTACTTTATTTTCTGATGGTGCACTGACTGCTCACTAAGGCCTGATACCCCTGCTATTCAAAGAATCACACCCCAACCTGCCCTCCTGTAGTGTTCTGTGAAAGTCTCCTTGAACAAGTGTCCAGAGGGTTAATATTGCCAGGAAATAACCTGCCAGAATGTTTCCCCTTTAAAAAAAATAAAAATCAAAACAGCTCCCAAATATGTTACGCTCCAAGGTGATTGATTTATTTAGGCCTTTAAGCACTGGAGTGTGGAAAATTGCCTGTTCTGTGTTGAGTGTAACCTGTTCTACATTGGGGGCACGTTCTTGCAGCCAGATGAGGGGAGGGGCACTCGGTGACATCAGACAGGAGGCCTTATGACTGTCCGCACCCATCACCAGCCAAGGATGAAGAGCAACGTCTGGGTATCTGGGGTGGGGTGGACTTGGAGCAGAACAGCGGACCAGCCTCCCACTTAAGAATCCAAACCAAAAATATGCGGCCGCTTCACCCCAGAGAGTCTCATGGGGACAGAGCAGAGAGCTCCCTTTGGTCAGAGTATGGGTCAGGTATCCGGTTCTCACCCGGTGTTGTTGCTATGGAGATGGGGCCGGAGGGAGGTCAACCTTGGATTCAGTGGGTTCCCTGCACTCAATAATACAGGAGCTAACCGGGATCCGGTGAGAACCAGCCAGCATGGTTAAATGTCAGATTTACATACCATCAACTTTTGCTGCCCACAGCTCTGGGTCTACGCCAGCCCCTGGATTTGATTTGGCAGGTCAGCCTGAACCCGCGCGGTCAGAGCCACAAGAACGGGCACCCGGCTCGTAACGCTATCTCCATATCGGGTGTTGTGTCCCGCGACGGCCAAAGCCGCGCTAACACCCCTGGCATCGGCATTAATGGACACTTAGTGAGCCGCTCTTGGTTCACGGCAGATTCGGCAGCAGGCCTCACAGATTCCGCAACAGGCCTGCACCCAGGCCCAGCGCTCACTGGCTTGGGGCGACGAAAACACACATACTGATACAAATGTGAGCAGTGTGACATTTGGGTCAGCAAGTGGCAATGGGACTGAGGCTGAGAGTCGGCGTAAGGGGAGCGGGACAGTGGTCTGCAGGGACACACGGGGGTTGTTTGGGTCACGGTGAGACAGGGAAAAGCAACCGCCGAAATGCTGGGCAGCTCACAGGGGGGCCTTGTGTGTGTGTGTGTGTGCGCGCGCGTGTCTGTGAGAGCGTGTGTCTGTGAGAGTGTGTGTGTGTGCGCGCGTGTGTCTGTGAGAGCATGTGTCTGTGAGAGTGTGTGTGTGTGCGCGCGTGTGTCTGTGAGAGTGTGCGTGTGTGAGAGTGTGTGTGTGTGCGCGTGTGTCTGTGAGAGCATGTGTCTGTGAGAGTGTGGGTGTGTGCGCGTGTGTGTCTGTGAGAGTGTGCCTGTCTGCAAGAACATGGCGTCATAGCATGGCGGCAAAGCGCCCAGCACCCTTCCACTCCAGGAGCTGGCGGGCTTTAGTGCTCCCTCTTCATGCAGGACTGACTGTTGCAGGATGAATTGCACACATAGAGACACCATTGCACCCTTAAACCCCACCCACAGCACGCATGCAGGCCCACTACAGGTAAGGGTTTGCGCATGCTCTTAATAATATCTCGGCACCTTTTTGGAGCCATGTGGCTCTGACATCAGGATGTCACGAGCAAGCTCACGGCTTCAGGCATAATAGTGATGGACATGCAGCTCCAAGGTAAAACCGTCGTTTTCTTCCTGAGATTCAAAGGTGCCACCGCCTGGACCAGAGCATTGTTTTGGTGCCTCTTTTGTTTACATGGTGCCCACTGAGATTCCAAAATGGAAGGCTATACTTCAGGCACATACGGAACCAAATACTGGACCCTGGATCTTTACAGGGATGTTTGTCAGTTTGCCAGAGTGTACAGGCAGTCCCCAGGTTACAAACACGATCTGTTCCCTAAGTCTGTCATTAAGTCGAATTTGTAGGTGTAAGTCAGAACAATGATAATACAGTACATAATGAAAATCACGAAGTAGTGTATGTATTCCTTATTATTACTTATTAAAAAAAACATTGCCCATCCATCCATCCATCCATCCAGACATTTTCTGGGACATATTCAGGTTTGCAGGGGGTCTTGCAGGCTACAAACGCAAGGCAGGGAACAACCTAGGATGGGGCACCAACCCATTACAGGGCCCACTCACACACCATTCACTCACACATACACACATACACACACACACACACACATCGGTGGGCAATTTGGTAGTTGCAATTAACATCACCATGTTTTTTGACTGTGGGGGGAGTACCTGGAGGAATGTCTGAGTATGACACGGGGAAAACATGCAAAACTCCACAAACATGGAACCCCGGCGGAGACTTGAACCCACTTCAATACCCAACCAATTTTCAATACGATAGGTTTTATGGCAGCCATGTGTAAGGATGGCTTGTCTGTAAGTCATTCTTAACTGTCTGTATGTTGGAAGAAACCTACAAAACACGCAGGGCTTGAATGGGGAACGTCACCAACTGCAATGATTCCTCCTCCTTCTGGTAGAAGCCTCTTCAGGCCTATTCTCCTTGTTTATACGCCCAGTTCATCCGCCCCCCACCCCCACCAAGCACCCTCGTGTTTTTGACGGACTTCCTTCGGATACACACAGGATGTCATGGCTGGGCTCCTCGGTTCGCTGCTTACAGTTCGTTATTCATTCCCCTCTGCATACATTGTAACATTGTAATTTTTTTTTTAAGATGCACTCAGCTTCAGATGTGTCGCTCTGGTTGGGGAGATTTATTTTGGCGCTGATTTGCAGCTGCGCGAGTGGGGGCCCTAAAGGCAGACTGACGCAGGGACGGGAGAGTGGGTGCCGCCTTCACAGCCGTGCAGCTTAACATGAGGCCAGCAAGGATTGTGGAGTTTCGAGCACATATACCAAACGATTGTTTTTGGTATAATCCAGCTGTAGAACATTCATAATGTAGGAGACAAAGTAACATTCATAAAGTCACAAGTGCTGTAGAATACATAGCAGAACTGTGCAAATAAACATATCTTCATACATGAATTATCCGGATCAAAAACTGCATCCTAACTTAAGCTTTCATGCAAAAAAACCTTGCATGGTCCCTCATTTCCATACAGGCCATGCGCTGGTCAGCCCTGGGGTCCTCAAGTACCAACATGCTGGCCAGAGTGGGATTGA
The DNA here is from genome assembly GCA_019775915.2 of Cyphomyrus plagiostoma. Classification (NCBI taxonomy): domain Eukaryota; kingdom Metazoa; phylum Chordata; class Actinopteri; order Osteoglossiformes; family Mormyridae; genus Cyphomyrus; species Cyphomyrus plagiostoma. The sequence continues at coordinate 3,667,697 of JABFEA020000050.1, read as the reverse complement.
ATGAGAAAGGATGGGGCTGGGATGAGATTGTAGCTTAGCATGTTCATGTAGGTCCTGCAATGGCTGGGTGCCCCATCCTGGGTTATTCCCTGCCTCGCACCCGTGGCTCCTGGGTTAGGATCTGGACCCACACAACCCCGGACAAGCGGTATAGAAAATGGATGGATGTTTAGGTAGAATTGGGCAGCCAGTACGTCTTGTGGGGGGGGGTTATTTTTCATTTAAACATCACTGGAGTTCTTGTTTCATTTCCTCCATCTTCTGCAGTTCCACTTAGACCTGGAACGCCGTTATCAGCCGGCAAGGGGGGGGGGTGGCATCAGTAGCAGAGAAAGCAGCCCACTGCCTCCCAGCACCTGGGGGGTGTGTCAGTGCAGGCTATCTAACCGGCGTCCTCTTCACAAGGGCCCTTGGCGTCGGTCGGCAAGTGGCCCAAATCAGGGCTTCCTTGTCAAACTCTTTGTAGGTTCTGAATGGCGCGGATTATCGGTTGGAATGGAGAGAAAGAAAAAGGCAGACGTTTGTACGGAGAGCGCACTCTGAGCCCATGGCTGCGTTTTTCACATTTAAAAGACCTGACAACAATAATGAAAGAGGTGAGAGTGTGTAGGGTAGAGTGGGGGGGTAACGCTGGTGGTCGTCTTCACAGCATCGGTGTTTCGCTACAGTATTCATTTATATATGTGTCTTCTTTTTCTCAGTAATTTTAGGCAGTGAAATATCTGCAGAAGCCCACCACCAGGTCATGCACTCGTCTGTGATTTAATTCGCCAAATTCGCCAGCTCTCTTTTGAGCCCCTCACCCCAGATCTGCTGTTAAAGTAATTGGAGAATCAGACCCAGACCAAAGGGAATAGATCCAGAACATTCTGAACATGATGTTGTTTTCAGTCTCTGTCTTCATATATTTTACCAGACAGCCCCACCAGACGGTGGGGGGGGGGGGGACTGTAACATGGACATAGGTAACAGTACCCGAAGCTGAAGAACACATGACGCAAGTGCCGCATATTATAATACTACTGCTCTACACATAGTGCTGTGGCTTTCATTTGGTTTGAAATGTGTGTATATTGAACAAATTTAAACATTAATATTGATATAAAATATGAAATTCCAGCAGAGTGCATTGCTTGGTGTCAGATGTGTCGCTCTGTCTGGGGAGATATATTTTGGCTTTGAATCGCCAGTCTAGTGACAAGCCCCTTACGCAACGGAAACCTCTGGCAGCTTTCTGCGAATCTTACTATTTGCCTTCTTCCAGATGCTGGTGCCGTAAGACTGGTTCTTTTCTCTGTCTACTTTATCCGTTCCCTGTTCGTAATGATTTTACTAGTCTTACCAGATACTTTTTAAACTATGGCTACCCACGATGCAGTGCAGTTGTAATTTCTCCCTAATGACTTAACGTGTGGCAGATTACAGCACGGCCTCCGTGAAAATAGCACCGTTCCGTACTTCACAAAGTCGCCGCCTACCAGCCTGTCAGGCACCTGCTGGCTGTTAACAGGGAAAGGTGTCCTCCCAGGCCCCCCCACTCCCGTACAGCGCTGTGTGATCCAGAGTGTGAAAGAAAAATGACAGCGTGTCAGAGAAACGCACGTCCTGCCTTCAAGGTCTTCGCAGGGATGAAAAAAAATCCTGGGGAAAAAAATAGGTCGAACTGATACCTCGAGTCAGGGTCTCGTTTGCGCTGCTCCAAACGCCGCAGCCACGCTTGGACCAAAGCGGCTCAGTTTTCTCTCCCTGTCTGTCGGCGCCTCCATCTGCACGCCCTTGTACGGCCCTCTGAACAAACGCTACGCTCGCTACATCAAGGGGGCGGGTTTGTCCTTCAGGGCAGCTGAAATGTTCGGGGATTTCTGGGAGGTTGTTAACATAACCTCTGCAAGAATCATCGCCCCCGTCAGATGCTAATATATGTTTTTGTTGTTTCTCCCTTCACAGATACGGAAAAATAGTTTCAACAAAAGCAATCCTGGACAAAAACACCAATCAGTGTAAAGGTGAGTTTTCTTTTTCCCCCCACATGAAGCTTGTGTGAGTTGTCAGGTGTTGAAATTTTTAAGCAAACGTGTGACCGAAGCAAGATAAAAGCAGTATCATCTGAGAGAACATCCCTTCCTTCCCCTGTCGACTGTTAAGGAGGTTCCTTCTTCACCTCATCCCCACCTCTGTTCCTTTGTCATTATACCCAAATCTTTGTTGTGGGGGAGGGCACTGTCCAAACAGGCCAGGCCTGATGCCTTCAAGACAAGGGTGTTGACGAGTTACATGGCGGTCTGTGTGGCAGGTCAGAAAGTATGATTCAGCAGCTTTCCGGAAGGTTCTTGTGCTGTTCAGGTTCACCCTTGGTTGCTGCAGTGAGAGGCACAGACAGCAGGGTTTTGAAAGGTGGCATCAAAAGTCAACCAGAATCATGAGTCACACAAGTTAGCACTGAGCATGCAGCTCCCACCTTTCTGCTGGAGAGCTCACCATCAGTCTCTTTATAGTGATTTCTCATCTCAACCCAATCTGGTCAAGTTATTTCATTTTGGAGGGAAGTTGCACGCATGCAATCAGTATTACGCGACGTAGACGAAACTCTCGCCAGGCGTACAATGGGCATTTCTTTACCGAGATCTGAACTTGTAGGTCTTCTGGCCGCAGTTCCTGTTTCGTAGCCGAGCTTCAGAGGAAAACGAGAGCCATACGGCCGGCTGCATGTGTTCGTTAGGTAGCCCCCCGGTTATCTGTGCTTAGCAGGTGGCTTAGTCTCCAGTCTTCATTCCGTAGTTCAATTTCTGAGACGTCAATCACAGGCCTCCTGTTTTGCAAGTTCCGTAATTGCCTCAGTGGGCTGACTTTTTGTGCGCCACTTCGGGGCCCACTGGTTTAGGAGCCACTTCTCCTTGAATCGATATCCTAGCTGGGGAAGGCTGGTGGGTCAAACGTGAAAAAAAAGGAACCCATCCAATTAGAGTGGGATTGCTTTGACCCACACGCCCTTGGCTGCCAGCTCCGCTCCTCTCGGCGACCCCCGCTTCGCTCCCCATCCCCACAGCAGCTCATGTTAGTCGGAGACCAGCTCAGTCGGCCAGCTCACTGAAACAGCCCCATGAACGGTGCAGAGAGATGAGGTCACGACCCACAGCGCACAACATGGAGCCTTAAATGGCCAGCCGTGAAACAAAAATGGAGTGTAGTAAACCCTTAAACCCCCCCCAGCTCTTTTTCGCAGTCAGCTAGATGCGTGTGGTCTTTAAGGTTGTAGGAGGGAGGCGACAGTGAGTGGGGTCTCCACGCCTAACTCGTCTGGGAATGTGGCGTCGTTAAGATGCCGGAGGGATTGTCTCCCAGTGGCCGCGCCTATGCCCAGCTGCTCCGTAGGAGGGTGGGGGGGGGGCATACGAGGCGGGCAGCAGAGATCGCAGCGCCATCACTGACCCACTAGAGGTGACACTCAGGCTCGTCACCTAATTTCGCACCTAACTTCCTGTCCAGGGTGTGGACTTCCTGATCACTGTCCCATTTGCTAAGGCTCTGTCGCTTAACACACTTACACGTACCTGTAAATATTCATAAATATTCATAAATTCGTAATTTTGTATTACCCCGTAGCTTAAAGAAATAAAGCATTAAATTGTCAAAAACTGAGGGACAAAAAAAATAAACCCAGCTTGTTTTGTTTGAGATCCAGAATGATTCACCCTTTACAGTTACTTTATTACTCCACACCTGCCTTAAAAGTAGCTAAATGCAGCTAAAAGCAGCGTGTTGTGGCTGCATCCTCCTCCCAGATCCCCTCCAGATAACCATATCAACACACGTAAATGTCAAGTATCGGTAGAAAACTTGGGTTCAGAGTATCAGCAAATGAATGACTAATTTAAACGTTAATGCTCTGTTTTATCTGCTAGGGTCCCTGTTTCCTGTATGGAAACTGAGATTCTAAGCAATGTTGAGTTTGGATGCTCGCTTTCCTTCTAAATGTTAATAAGCCAATCAGAAGAAGTCATTCCTTCTCTCCAACCATGATGAGGTTGGAACTTTAAGCTTCTGCATCATTGGCTCACTCCTTCACTATACAGTTTCACTGGAAATCTTGGGCGAGTTTGAGTATCTATGCAATAACATGGCCCCAGAAAGAAAGGGGAAGTTATGCTGTGCGTGAATTTGAGCATGTGTGGCGTTATTTTCTGCTGGCTAGATGCGGTTTACACTACAGAAAAGCTCTACACGACCTCACATATAATAGCAAACCCCAGAAAGGTCTTAAAAAGCAATACCGCAGACATTAAAGCAGGACCCGGTCAAAAAACAGACAATTTTTCCTGAATGAGCTAGGAGGCTGAGGAAATGACTTCAGTGTTTGAAGGACTTCCATTTCCTCTGCTGGGAGATAACTCTGCGAGCGATACCCACCGCCCCCCCGTCCCCAGCAGGGACCTGGGGAGTTGGTTTTATTGTGAAATTGTGAAGGTGATCAGCATTTACCTCAGATGGTTCACTGTTTTTTTTACCTTGTTTTGCTGACCAAGATGACTTTCAAAATGGCCTTTTTATTGCTTGGAGCAACTTGTCTAAATCCTTTTATGAAAATGTGGTAATAAGTACCGTGCTGGGTATAAGTTTCCAGACTGGTGCCTTAGCGTTCCTAACCCTAACCCCTAATCCCTAACCCTAACCCCTAACCCCTAATCCCTAACCCTAACCCCTAACCCTAACCCCTAATCCCTAACCCTAACCCCTAATCCCTAACCCTGACTCTAACCCTAACCCCTAACCCCTAATCCCTGGCCCTAACCCTTTCCAAACCCCCATACCCTTTTTGGGTATTTCTTTTTGCGCTGAAGCGGCCGCGGTCTTCACCTCGCCTCTCCGAGTCCGCCAGTATGTCCTCGCTCTCTCCTCCCAGTCATCATCTCTCCTCTCCCTATCCACCAGTCCTTCCTTCCACCCCCCTGTCATGCTGTTTGTCCTCTCCCCGTCCGCCACTATGTCCTCGCTCTTTCATTCCACCCCCCTGTCAGGCTGTCTGTCTTCTGTCTGCCCAGAGCCAGTTTAACGTGATCAGCTCTTTAAAAATTTTCAAGATCAAGCTAAAGATTTTAAGATTCTGCTGTGAGACATTGCGCTAAAATGCAAGTGAAAGCTAACGATTTAAAATGGAAATACGTTGATTCCATTAAGTTTAGATCTTCAGCCTGATATTTAGTGCTGTTGGCAACAATTGCAGGTGCATTTGATTAATCTGTCATTTTTGAGCATTAATTTGGGGTGGCATCCGTTTTTTCTTCATAGATCTGCTCTTAACCCTGAAGGTTTTTAGCTTAGATATTCAGGTCCTTGGCAACAAGGACCTTTAGTCTGAGCTTTGACCTTCACTCTCTCCTACTGAGGCTTCTCCAGTGCAGCTCTGTCCTTGAACTTCTACTCTGCTGTTCTTCCAAATTTTGGATCCTTCTCCTGTTTCCTCCGTGTCCGGGCTGCCCTGAATTCCGGCAAGGCCTCCACTTAGCAGCATCTGAATGCTTCACTTGGCTTGATTATGAGGTATACGAATGTTGTATTTCAGGTTCTGATCTACAGGGCACAAGTACCTTAATCCGCACCTCCGTAGAAAGATTCCTGGTTTCCCTGGTTGTATTTTCCCGAAATATAGACCCAAACTCAATATCCTGACAAAGGCAGGTTTTATAATGAAATCGCAGAGAATTACCATCATTATTCTGCCGCAGGAAACATCACACAACACATTTTCATTGTTGAAATCTAAACTTGGAGACCCTGGAAGTACAGAGTGCCATAAATTTATCTTCTTAAAGGTCCACCAGAGTTCTTGGTGTCCAGAGTTTGCTTTTCTGTTGAGTCCTGTCGTCCCTGTGTATTTACATTCACGCATCCCATTGGTGTCTACATCTGCAAACTGTGGTACAGAACACTTTCCGAGTCTATCAGTCGACATTGAAATGGGTGCTAAGTTCTAAGAGCTTTAGGGCAAACAGGGAGTGACTGATGTGTATTCCTACAGTACATATTTACATACATTTGGGGTAAGCTCACCGTATTACATTTCAAACATATGAACTACGCTTCAGCTGCGTTTGCTCAATGCCCTGAGAAATAAATATACAGGGGGAAAAAAACTATTTCTGCAAAGCAATAACTCAGGCACAATGCAAGGCGTTGCATAAAGGAACAAATAAGATAAATTTATGTTTTATGTCCTTTGTAAGTGAGTAAAGGGGAATGAGACCAGTCTGTGTTTCCATCATCCGTTTCTTATTAGATGCCTTGGATATAAATGTTTAAAAATTAGTTTTTTTCTGTTATACGAATTGCTGGTGCATTTGTGATTATGTTTGCCGATGAGAATTTATTTTTTTGTCCTGGTGTTGTTCCCAAGTTGCTCCACGATTCTAAGCTCGATTCTGCATTCCATGTCATCTAGTTAGTCAGCGTGATTTTGGTGTTCCAAGGTGCTTGTGAAATTCCGATACTGTCCGGAGTTCCTCTGGAGTCCCCAGTTCCCTCAGGCTCTATCAGTCATTCCTGGCTCAAATCCAAATGTTTAATTTGTGATCCATAAATAGCAGCCTGTCTCTGCATTCCTAAACTTAGACTCTGCTTCCCCATCCACTTCCTGCAGCCTGCTGTCTGTTGTGTGGCCCCACCTTGCTGGCTCTGAAGCTCCCAGCACTGAATGCCTTGTAGAGGGACATGGCTAATGGGACTTAGGTCAAAGACTTTCATTTACTCGCTTTTTTGGCAAAAAATCAAAAGGCACATCTCTCAAATTAATATATTGTCTTTAGGGCACCAGCAGAGGGCAAGTCGTGTCTACTTACCACGATTTATCTCAAGCCGGTTACCCCCTCTGAATGGTAATGGTCATGTCTCGAATTACCATTTGGAGAAATCGCTAAAGAACATGCGTTCTGCATATGGAACCACTTACGTGTTCTTTCACAGGAGCACAGTGATATCACGCACTGTGCAGATGCCTCCAAAATTGCATGCTTCATTGGACTTGTTCAGACTTACTTTGCCCTTTCATTTATGACCAGTTCATCATCTCTTTGATCATTGTTCAAAACATTCCCTTTGAATTTTGTTTTTCTCAGGGTCATCCTCCTGTTTTGTGTTTAATTACTGTGATTACGCTGGATGAAGCCCCAGGACCCACTGGACATAAACAGGAAGTAGCTGCCATATGTTGCCCGGATGCTCCAGGAACACTTACATCCATGCTTGCTGGATATGAGGCTCAGTATCAGAGGGTTTCTTTGAGCTTTAACTCCAAACAAAACTTCTTCTCTGGCTTGGTTAAGCTTTCATACTGGAGGATCAAACTTTATTCATCCAGAGGACATAATTACAGGCCTTTTCGTGTCATAATCAGGTACTGCAGAATCATTGGTTTATAGACAAGGTTCCTTTCTCCTTTGGTTTATAGTTCAGGTTCCTTTCCCCTTTGGTCTATACTTCAGGTTCCTTTCCCCTTTGGTTTATAGTCCAGGTTCCTTTCCCCTTTGGTCTGTACTTCAGGTTCCTTTCCCCTTTGGTCTATACTTCATGTTCCTTTCCCCTTTGGTTTATAGTCCAGGTTCCTTTCCCCTTTGGTTTATAGTTCAGGTTCCTTTCCCCTTTGGTTTATAGTCCAGGTTCCTTTCCCCTTTGTTTTATAGTCCTGGTTCCTTTCCTCTTTGGTTTATAGTCCAGGTTCCTTTCCCCTTTGGTTTATAGTCCTGGTTCCTTTCCTCTTTGGTTTATAGTCCAGGTTTCTTTCCCCTTTGTTTATAGTCCAGGTTACTTTCCCCTTTGGTTTATAGTCTTGGCTCCTTTCCCCTTTGGTTTATAGTCTTGGTTCCTTTCCCCTTTGTTTATAGTCCTGGTTACTTTCCCCTTTGGTTTATAGTCCAGGTTCCTTTCCCCTTTGTTTATAGTCCAGGTTCCTTCCCTCTTTGGTTTATAGTCCAGGTTCCTTTCCCCTTCGATTTATAGTCAAGGGGGGTGTCCCACGAGGCAGTATTTCTCTGTTAGCTGGGTTAACTTTTGCTAGAAATAATGATCGTCCAGTAAGAGTTTAGGTAAGGAGCATTCCTATTGGACAATCATAACCTCAAGCATAAGTTAACCCAGCTAGCTGACAAATCCTGCTATGTGGGACACCCCCAGGTTCCTTTCCCCTCCGGTTTGTATTCCTGCTTCCTTTCCCCTTTGGTTTAGAGTCCAGACTACTCCCTGTTGTGAGTTTCACTTTGATGAGGACACTCCGCCATCGGTTTCCTTTTTGGAATTTGAATTACCTCTTCATAAGTCTTTACAGGAAACCTTTCATGTGTCATATACATATTGTTCTGGAAAGTGATCCTTAAAGTGCATCAAAGATGATTAAGGACAAAGATGATTAATCAGATGTCAAACTTTAACAGGATTCCTGGCATTTTACTAGCTTCTGCTGTCAGATGGCATCAGGATTGAATGGATTGCATTTTCATATTGGCTTTTGAATCGGGTGGCTGTTGTAATTTAAATAACAGAGCATTTGTGTGTTTATTTAATGCACTTTGCCACAGTGTCAGAAAGGTGGTAACTATGTGGAGGTAAGAAAACAGCTCCAATGTCGGTTTCGTTACAAACCCGGGAGCTACCTAAGGGTAGCATGGGGGCACCAGCAGCCTGACCCTCTTCCCCTCAGCATTTATTATTCCTGGCAAGCGGGATAATCTGGACACCAGGCACATGCAGGAAGTTGCTGACAAATAGACTAATCATGTGATTAAGTCTGTCGGCCTTCATGTTTAGAAGCAAGGGTACTTAAGCTTGTTGGACAAACTCAATGACTCAGATTCGGGTTTCAAGCCTTGAACGTTACGTGGACTTCGACACAAGTGGATGAAGGAGTGAGTGTTGCTTTTGTGATGGAAGCAGAGGTGGGCAGCGTTGAGCTGAGGATCCATTGTGAATGGTGAGAGTTCCTTGAGAGTGAGGGGTCAGCTTCCCTCCACTTTTTTGGATCAGTGTCCCAGGGGTACGGCTGCTGCACGAGAACTAGGACACCTTCCCAGGCTGATACATTCTGCTGAGACGGAGTGTTTTCCACCTTCTGAAAGGCATCGTCCAGTGTCGCCCTGGGGACCCATGCAGGGCCCCATTCCACGGCCACTTTGATGCACCTTCAGCTCACCAGCTGTTGACCGCTTCAGTGGCACCGTGGTCGGAGGTCTCCAGCCTCCGATGATGAGATGGCACCTCAACATAAATATTACTCCCTGCGTTCCAAGAATATCATTTTATAGCTAATAAAGTGAAACATCCCCATTTGTAAGCACTGGGTGAAGGCTTGGGAAAGATTCTTGCTACAGGGAAGAGATCCAAACCAGGCTTGGGCCTGCTTCCTACTTCCCAGAATGCCACCTGGCTGTTTAATGCCTCACCAGAAGCCCCTGGATCCTTTCCTTCGTCGGTGCATAGTAAGATCTCTGGTCTTTCTCCGCAATACAGAAATAAGCAAACATTTACCACCCGCCTGGGGCCCCGGAGAGCAGCTTTCCTTTATCCTGTGGGGCTTAAATAAAACCACCAACAGCAGCTTGGATGACATCGCTGCCCCTGTTTAAAATACATTTCAAGGCTCTGCTTCTTTCGGTTATTCATGGACATGCTGGTGACAAGGGCAGGCTTACACAGCCGCTCCGGAGCGTTCAGCTGCGTGTGCCGACGGCCGGACAATGTGAGGGTCCACATGCTGTGCAGTTTTCGAACCCATTAAAGACCCATAAAAAGCACAGAGCGAAAAGGACTACATGAAGTAAACAACCCTATTCATCAAACGGCCAGCCAGGCCCTCTTCTCTTAATCAATTACGATGTTTATGCATAGCCACAGTAGTGCCGCCTATTGACTGTTCATTCTCAATGTTTTTTTAATTTTGCACGGCCTGTTCATGCAAGCAAAGATGTGTATTGAGGTCCCTTGGGCTTGGGTTTATCATTCAGTCATCGTCCGGCTGACTTCATGCCTGTCTTCATTCCCCCACCCCCCTAGCTGACAGCTTGTGCTCCGATTGAATGAAAAGGCCACAGACTGAGGTTAGGAAAGTGCAAAACTCAACACAGTCATTCTGTGTGTATATTTCGTTACCTGTGTCACTGCGGTCACATGCTATTGTATTAGAGGGGTGTATTTCCCCTGGTAAGGAACATGGACGCTCATAGGGTTACATGTGACAGCCAGATCGTGAAGGAAGCATGATGGTTATTCTCTGATCTTTATAAAGACACCAGGAACAGCTGTGAGACTCCCAGTAAAGTGGAGCGCCACTGGAAAACAATCCGCGTCAGGAAAGCTTTTAGTCGCCGACTGTGCGGAGGCGCGGGTGCGGCGCTTTCATCGTAGTGAAGTGCGTTGTGTTTCTGTCTGCAGGAAGTCCTGTGTGTCTGAGTGACAGGAGGAGGCGGAGCCAGGCTGACCTGGGGACCTCATTGCTTTCAAAGCCTGCAGCTAACAGATTTCTGTGTGCAACGTTCATAATAAAGAGGACATAATGTTAATGGGCAAAAAAACCATCTGTTATGCTTGCTGCCGCTAAACTGTTAGCATCTATTCCATGTGAAAGTACTGTGAGCAATGTAAGGGTTCTGTGACAAAAACAACATACCTGTAGAGAGGGAGGGGTGGGGCACTGTAGACTCTCTTCACCCCAGAGGAATGCTGGGATAGCGACAGACGATGGACGCCCCCACCAGTCTGGGAGCATTTTGGGCCATCTCTAAGTGCCCAAATTTCACGCTTCATTACCGAGGTTATTGCTGAGCATGGTGTAAAATAGGATTATTAAAGACACCAGATGTAATAGCCTGTGCAAACAGACTGCAGGCGTGGCCGGAAATCTTATAATTTGCAACATTTATAGAGTAGTTTGGTGCTAAACGCAGGCAGAAATTTATTATGTGTAATAATATAAATGATGTTCCTAAAGAAATGTCCGGAACCAGAAGAGGTATCTTGCTCGCACGGCTTACAAGAGAACATTGTTCCTCAAATGGTTAAAGGGAGTCTGAGCCGGCCTGTGCCTCCATGTGCTGACAGCCGTGTTTCCATAGTAATGTCAGAATCTTCCAGGTAAATCCTCCCATAAGACCCCGAAGAAAGCCGAAGCCGTATCTGTTTAGCGGATAAGTGGCGATGGAAATAAACTCGGGAATGGCGGCGGGGGCCAGCAGCCGGCACTACGCTCCGCTCCGCACTCCGTTGCTCTGTGGAAAGCCGCCTCAGCTCCTCCCCTCCCCATAGCGTTCGTCTCTGACATGCTCTCCCCATGTGTCTACATGCCATTCGCATTTTTCTCTCCTTCCATTCACATTATCTCGGTGGCTGAAGGGGTTCGGCGAAAAGCAGCGACCTGGTCATTAGTGAAGCGGGCCTCGGGGCCAGCACTGGCGACACCGCCGCCGTTTACCCCGAATGACCCCGGGTGTGCTTGGTTCCCCCGAGGGTGGGGACGGGCGAGAGCACGTAGGAGAGCGGCACTCTGCCAGGAATGGGGTCAAGCGCTTAAGAGCCGGCTCGGATACCTCTGGCTCCAGCACTTTTATGCTCTATACAGAGGTGTGGCTTTCCTCTGGGTGCTCTGTTTTCCTCTGGGTGCTCTGCTTTCCTCTGGGTGCTCTGTTTTCCTCTGGGTGCTCTGCTTTCCTCTGGGTGCTCTGCTTTCCTCTGGGTCCTCTGCTTTCCTCTGGGTCCTCTGCTTTCCTCTGGGTGCCCTGCTTTCCTCTGGGTGCTCTGCTTTCCTCTGGGTGCTCTGCTTTCCTCCCTCTGTCCATGGAGAGACTTAAGGATGCCATCCTCCTCTGATGCTCCAGGCTCACCGCAGCCCGGTAGTGTGGATCATGAATGGATGGGGGGCTGTCTGTCACACCAGGCTGGTTCTGCAGTGTCCATTGTGGGCAGGGCTGGGGGACAGTGTCAGGGGGCATGATGGGCGGCAAAGCCCGAATGTCTGTAACACAGCGCTGTTTGTCCGATTTCAGAAGGTGAGCTATGAGATGACCACCAGTGACCAACACTGTCACCAATGGGCTCCCAAAATGACAAACATATCACTTATGGAGTGTGTGTTTGTACCCATACAACATCCCACCAGTGCAAATTATCTGTAGTCCTATGACACCTTAAGCACTAATTACTTATAAACCTCATTGTTCAGGCTTGACATTGTTCCACTGCCTGCTACTGCTCTTACTGGGACTGGTTAACTGGTTCTTCAAGCAATGTCCATCACTACATGTGAGTGACGGCTGAGGTAGGAAGGGGGCACTCACCGTCTGTCTGTCTCTCTCCCTTCGTCTGCAGGCTACGGCTTCGTGGATTTTGACAGCCCAGCAGCAGCTCAGAAGGCTGTGCTGTCACTCAAGGCCAGTGGCGTGCAGGCCCAAATGGCCAAGGTAAGGGACTCCGGAGCAGGGCGGGGATCCACAGGGATCCACAGTAATCCTGCTAAGCAGTAAAATTAGGCGCTGGGGCTTTAAGCCGTCCGGGTGAAGACGGTGATGATTATGGTGATGATGACGGTGCTGATGGCGGTGATGATGATGGTGATGATGACGGTGCTGATGGCGGTGATGATGATGGTGATGATGACGGTGATGATGACGGTGCTGATGGCGGTGATGATGGCGGTGATGATGACGGTGCTGATGGCGGTGATGATGACGGTGCTGATGGCGGTGATGATGGCGGTGATGATGATGGTGATGATGAAGGTGCTGATGACGGTGATGATGACGGTGCTGACGGCGGTGATGATGATGGTGATGATGACGGGGCTGATGACGGTGATGATGACGTGATGATGGCGGTGATGATGACGGTGATGATAACGGTGATGATGAAGGTGATGATGACGGTGATGATAACGGTGATGATGACGGTGCTGATGGCGGTGATGATGATGGTGATGATGACGTTGATGATGACGGTGATGCTGACGGTGATGATGACGGGGCTGATGACGGTGATGCTGACGGTGATGATGACGGGGCGGATGACGGTGATGATGACGGGACTGATGACGGTGATGATGACGGTGATGATGATGGGGCTGATGACGGTGATGATGACGGGGCTGATGACAGTGATGCTGACGGTGATGATGATGGGGCTGATGACGGTGATGCTGACGGTGATGATGATGGGCTGATGACGGTGATGATGACGGGACTGATGACGGTGATGATGATGGGGCTGATGACGGTGATGATGACGGTGATGATGACGGGGCTGATGATGGTAATGATGACGGTGATGATGACGGGACTGATGACGGTGATGATGATGGGGCTGATGACGGTGATGATGACGGTGATGATGACGGGACTGATGACGGTGATGATGACGGGGCTGATGACGGTGATGATGACGGTGATGCTGACGGTGATGATGACGGGGCTGATGACGGTGATGATGTCAGCACTTCTGTTAAAAGTAGATGAGAGGCATTGCAGGAATTCTGTTTTGGAGTAGAAGCATTTATGAGATACATGTTCATAAAGACACGTGGAAGTTCATGTAAGTAGTAAATACGGACAGTTTATGGTTCAGAGATGCGAAGGGAGTGGCGTGTGGCTTGGGGGGACATGATAAGTGGGGGGGGGGTGAATGGATGGATGCAAATAGCCATTTCTGCGTGCGGCTAGTAAATAATGTGCCCCCCGCATCGAGCTTTGCCATATGACATCGCTGACGATCACATGTGGCTCCGGAAACTTCTTAATGAAATGGATGCATAGAGAGAGTGGGGGGGGGGGGGTGTGGGCTCCAGGCTCATTCAGGCTGTGAGTAACTGAGCTGCACGCATTTCCGCCACACCGCCATTAAGCTGGGCCTCCAACGCGCAGCCATGGAGGGGGGGGTCGGGGGGGTGCCCTGTGGGCGGGTTCCGTGTCCTTCAATCCTCAGCCCTGCTGTTTTTCTCCACCGCCGTAATTACGACGCCTGCGGTGCTGGAGTGTGATGATGACCACTCTCTCAGCTCAGGGGCACTTACTGTAAGGCAGCAGCCCACACAGAAACACGCGCACACACACACGCGCACACACACACACGCACAAACACACACACGCGCGCACACACACACACACACACACGCGCGCACACAAACACACACGCGCGCACACACGC
>JABFEA020000050.1:3581436-3599976 GCA_019775915.2 Cyphomyrus plagiostoma | reverse complement strand
GTCCGGCTTTAACGTGCCGGCATGGTTTCCACCCCCCCACCCCCCCCCCCCCCCCCCCACTACGACTTCTATGAAGAGGCACTCCCTCCCTCCAAATCCGCACTCCCAGAAACTCACTCCATCGCCCCCTGCTGGTAGCAAACTTCACTAATGTCACTCACCTCAAGGAGAGTTCCAATCTCTCCAATCCGATCTTTACCACGCAGTACCTCGGTGAAGGGGGGGGCGTCAATGTGTAACCCCATCCCTGCAATGCAGAGCAAAAATCTTTCAAAGTCTGGGCCGGCCTCCCCTACCTAGCTGGCCCCTGTGGAATTAACTCTCAGTCTCTGTTTTAATGGAAATCCCATTACCGGGGAAAGGATTGAGGAACCCTATATGACAGATATATGTCAACTGGCACAAAGGAGGAGCGGGTAAAAGCCACGGGTCCTTCAGGCTTGACATGTCAGAGGGGTGATGTGTGTGTGACAAGGCAGCTCGCCAAATATTGAACACTAAATATCGATTAGACCCACCCATGCAAGTTTGGCTCCAGAAAATTAAAATTACTAGCAGTACAGAGAGGAAATTTTTAAAGAAAACAAAACAAAACTATTAGACATTAAATTATAAAGAGATTAATATTTATGTAATCCTTTTTGTGGGCATGTTTGAAAGAGGTCAGCTGAACAAGTGCTTCTATGAAGATTATATTTATTATTATTTTTACATTTGAGATGCCGTCAACCCTCGAGTCTTTGGATGTGATACGGAGATTTTCTGTCTATGGATGTTAGTTTCAAAATTCTGTTTAAGTTCAAATAAACTCTTTGAGGAAGCTTTCAATAAAAAAATAGAAAAACAAAAGCTGGTGTATGTTTTTATACACATTACTGTTATCTGTGTCTTCTGAGTCTCAGTTGTGTCTGACTTTGTGTTTTATGAAGTGTGGTGATGGACAGACCCCCCAGCTCTGCTGGAGCATGCCCCCCCCCCCATCTGTTCTGTTCACTGGTGGTGCTGTCTTTCTTATTGTACCCCTGTCTCATCCTGCCTGTCTGGACCACCAGCACCTCATCGAAGGTCATCTGACATCCCAAAGGTACCCTGCAAACGCCGACTCGGCCCAGTTTGCCAACAAGTCATAAAAAGGGGTCGTAAATCCAGCCTGTCCGGTTACTGATGATGGAGACGGTCAAAAGAGTGGCCGCCTCGTTACCTCAAACCCGAACCCCGGAGCAGGCCGGGTGTCTGAGTCAGGGTTCCTGACGGCGCATACTTCTTCGAGACGGAGATCTGGCTATTTGGTGAGAGCCGCCGAGCCTTGGGAGGTATACGGGTGGGTGTCAGGTGGCATGAGAGTCATGCTGTCGTTTGAGAGGAGATGCATCACATGGCAGAGCACTAAATTATTCATGCGTCCCACTGATGCCCTTATGCGTGTCTCATCCTTCCTCCTCCGATTCCGTTTCTCACATTCGCTCCTGCGTTTTATGTGCCCTGGAATTAAGGGGTGGGGCTACACTCCTGCAGGTGGGTTTTCCGTCGGAACCCTGTCCTGGTTCCGAGGCTTGCCAGGAGGCCTTACCCCAGGCTTACCTCTTCATGCACCATCGCCCGGAATCGCCCCCGACCCAGTCGCGGGCTTGGCGCTGCAGGGATCACAGAAATTCGGATCACTGTGCCAGGCGCCTGTGCTGCCAGACTCACTATTCAACCAGAAATGAGTGAATTACCTTAGCGGAGTCTCTCGAGTCTGAAATTGCACTTCTAGTACAGATCCGAAAGTCCTCAACTAGATTCTACACCCAGATTACTCATCTGTGTCTGAGTCTGTGAGTGGGGGGGCCACATGTGATCATCTGACAGACAAACAGTGAATTTTGAGGCACAAATCCCAAAACACGATATCAGTAACTTGATCGGAAGTTTTTAAACATCCTCCGAAAAAGCTGCCCCCTGATTGGTCGATGCCACCTCAGGGTGAAGCCCTCCGTCACCCCCCCTCTGGGTCTCCCCATGTGACCTCGCATGCTCTGGCTCTCACTGACAGCTGGACGCCATTAATCTCCCTTCTTCGTCGGGCTCATATTCACTGTTGTGGCGACTTGTGAATTTATATGAAACCAGGGCGCAGTGGGGCTGCATCCGGCCAAACCTGCAGCGATGTGAGACACGCCGTCTGGCTGCAGGCGGTGACCTTGCACACGCACACGCCTGGCAGAGTACAGCCCTTCCTCAGTACCTCCTTTCTCTTCTCCCTGCCTGTTCATCAGAGATCAGCATGGGAGCGGAAATGCGCCACAGATCATCCAGTCGTGCTCCTATAATCCAGTCAGGGATGCAGGTATCCCAGTGGTCAGGAATTCAGAGATCTAGCCATGCACCCTTCGATAGGCACGTAAACTGAACCACTGCAATGATGTATTCAGCTGTATGAATGAGCTAAGATTGTAAGGTGCTGTAGATGAAAGCACTGCATGAAATAACTAAAGGTTGGTACAAAGGCTTCACATTTGCATCCATTATAGTGCTAAGAAACCAATTACAACCCCTTGCCCAGACTTACCAGGAACCATAATCAATCACAGATCAACTGATTTATGGCTGTGAGAGGCTGTTGTGTTTATGAATAGACATTTATTGAATGTAACTAATGCCACCTTCTGGGTGGTATTTATTTAAAGATCCAATTTGTGATTCAGGAGGCATTCCGGGGATGGTGTGGGGGCTCGAATATTGCATCGTCGTGTGACAAGAAAAGTTTCCGTGACATTTTTTTCAGTTTTATTGAAAGCCGCCCAGTCAGTTCAACCCAGTCTGCGGCTAATTCACGGATTCAGTCTGAAATGAAACCAACCACATGACTTAATGACAATCTATTAAAAATTATTGTCATGTCCCACCCCACTACAAACCCGAATGGTTAAGTGTGAAAGAATGGCCCGTGAACAAACCACTACAAACCTAACTGTATAATTATTTATTTTAAAGGTTGAATGGATGGATGATTTTATTTATCCAAAGTTGTGTGTATCATGCCCCAGCTGTACCGTGAGTAGGCGTGGCCATGGGCACGTGGAGGAGTGGGGGCTGGGGTTTGACACACACCCCCCCTCCCATCTCACTCAGAGCTGAATTGTGCCCAGCTTTCACTGTAACGACAGGAGATCAGCTGCCACCTAGTAGTGTGTGTGTGTGTGTGTGTGTCTGCGTGTGTGTGTGTGAGAATACACAGTCCAGTACCCACGCATGCCGTTACAGTCAAAGTGAATTCCCTCCGTGACACATCCAGGGTCAGATGCTAACCGAAAGTAATAGGATTAGTTTAATCGCGTAAAACAAAAGCTGGCAGAATGGTATTTATTCAGGCTTTAGTCATTCGGCTGACCTTGGTGCTGCTGCAGTGTAATTGAGCTGGGGCGTATCCATCAAAGCAGCAGCTGTAAGAAATGAACAAAGACTGAAATCCGTATAGATGTCCAGCCAGTGTCATAAGTACAGCATGCAATCTGTCAACAGAATGTAGGCTGAATCAGCCATATTAAGGTTTAAAGGAGAGGTGTGTCTGTGTGTGTGTGTCTATATATATATATACGGCTGTGTAGCAGGTCTTGCAGAGGTTTGTCTCATCCCTGTACTTACAGATGAGCACCGTTTTCACAGCAGAGGCTTAAACAGACATTTCTTCTCGTCTCACTCCAAAGGCTCACGTCTAAAACACTCCACTGCCGCTCACAGTTAATCTTATTGATTTACTGCTTTAAAAGTTTTGCCGTACATTTTCGCTCCCCATCCCCCGCCAAGGAAAAATGCGCATTAAAGATATTTTTTATTCGCTCCACGGGCTGCGACTCACAAGCTCATTCTGGGGATGTTTTCAGGTGCAGCGCTAATACACTGCGGGGCACCTTCAGCCGGGCCAGCAGGGCGGCGCCAAATCAGACCATGACAGGATCATGTGTGAAGGATCTCCGGCCAGGCGGCAGCATCCATCAGAGTTTTGGGTTCTCAAATCCGCGTTTGTAATCCTGAGTGCCTTCAGAGTGCCACGCTCCCAGGCAGCGCTGAAGCTAGACGGCTCAGGAGCAGGATATGCAGACGGCAAGGAGGGTTGTGGAGGCAGAGAGTCGTGACGCTGTGCATGTCGAGGCGATGAGAAGCCAAGCAGCACAGATCTGGCCGCCGGAAACAGGGGCACAGCACTGCTCAGCTCATCCCACACCTGCCAGAACTTCTGAGTAACCGAGACCAGCACTGAAAATAAACAAACACTTGAACAGATTGGCTTATAAATTGGGGGCAGATTTTGTTGCGACCTTGAACTCGTTAAGAATTGTGTTGGTGACCTAGGTGATCCGACAGCGACCCCCCCCCCCCCATTGGGGAGAGTGGCGGACCAGCTGTGGGGAGCCCCGTCGGGCCATGCGCATGGGGGGGTGGCACCTACCCATGCGTATAAGCAGAGCCAGTCGCTGGCTTGGTTTTATTTAACGTCGCTGCCACCCTGTAGTTTGTCTGCACCTGTTTCAGGCAAAACAAGGGGAAGCTTCGAAAGCCAAAATAATTAGCCAGATCAGCGTGGTCAAGCAATGGGACAAAACGTTTTTTTTTTTCCCTTAACGAGAGGGCCAGAGATACCAGGCTGCCCAGCGTCCAGTCATATTCCACAACAGACATTTCCCCCCTGTTCTGTGAGACCTGTTTGAGGCCTCAAAGGGCTGGTGATGTGGCCAGGCTCTGAGTAAGAGGAACCTGAGCGGCCATTAAAAATCATTGCCCTCCCCCCCCACCCCCGCCCATTTTGGCAAACTGCCCATGTGTCTCCACACCACTAGCTGGAGCCTCACAGGAAGATCTGCTCCTCCCCCAACCCGGCTACACGCAGCACATGAGGCCGAGTCCATCCCCATCCTGGCCGAGTTTCCTGGGAATGTCCCGGGCCGTCAGCGCGGTGGCGTCCGCAGTACAGAGGAGCCGCCAGACCACAGCTGCACTTCAAACGGCACCTGCTAGGGAGCCTTCCTCCTCATGGGGGTGAGCGAGCGCCCTGCTAGCTGACCAGCAAGCAGCGCAGGCCCTCACTGTGCTTGGAGCAGCGCGGAGTAGCGGCCGTGCGGCCAGCGGCGGAATGTAGCGCGGAGTAGGGGCCGGGTGGCCAGCGGCGGAATGCAGCGCGGAGTAGCGGCCGGGCGGCCAGCGGCGGAATGCAGCGCGGAGTAGCGGCCGGGCGGCCAGCGGCGGAATGAGAGAGAGTGTGCGTGTGTCGGTGGGTCTGGGTGTGTCTCACGTTCTAAAAGCTGCACCGATCCCCAAACAAGTGCAGTTCCAACCTTCCACTTGGTGCGGGGGGGGGGACACACAAACTGTCAGCATGTCTCAGTATTTTCAGTCCTGGCAGGTTTGGGATGCTGACCTCATTTGCCTCGGTCGAGGCGTGAATCTCCATGGCGGAAGCAGCTGGGAGTCGACTCCAGGCTGTCAGTCGCCTGTGAACTTCCTGTTTGCCTCTTGGCTGAAGGCCTGAACCACACGCTTGATTTGGCTCGGTGATTAACCTGTAAAAAAGCCTCCGGCCTGTTTAAGTCACAGCAGAAGAATGGAGGGCGGGCACAGTTTGCAATGTTAAACCCCCGACATGATCATAGAGGCCACACAGACAGGGCACGCTGGGCTTTGCTTTTATCGTCAGCTCTGTAGATACACAAACGTAGATGCGAGTAGTCAGCAGCAAACCTCCAGGGGCTTCTAACGTTGATAAACACTGCAGCAACAATAACCACAATCACAATAATAATAGCATTATTGCTGTTGACTTTCGGTGACACTCTGCAGTTATTAAAGGGCAGGTTGAGTGTGAGAAAAGCAGCTCCATGTTTAACTTAAAGGTGAAGCAGAGTTAAATTTTCTCCTCGTTCCCGGTCATTTCAGGTTAGGACAGCATTGTAAAGCAGGAGAGGCAAGGGCTTGTCAAAGGTCAAAGAGCATCGCAGCTAAGCACAGAAAGTTTGATGGGAGGAGGTGTGGGACAGTGTAACTCCCTTGGATCTTTTGGGGCATGAAAACCTTTGTTTACATAAGTATGAAATCACCTCGCCCATACATCAAGTCCTCTCACGCCTCTTCTCTTTTCCACAAGCCAAAGTCAGTGAGTCTTGCCATTCCTCAAAAAAAAACATCACCTAACCGCTGACCTTTGTGTGGAGAGCCTCGACCACCCTTAACCAAGATCTGAATTCCTTAAATCCACCCAAGAAATGCCCTGACAGCTGTGAACTGCTTTAAAACCATAAGTATATCCAAGTAATTGTTACATTATATTTGGTCGTTAAACCCTCTATAGGATTTAGTTTTGCAGCCCAGACTAAAGACTGATCAGTTGTCAGTTACCTTAATATATCCAATCATCTGCAGAATCCAGGTGCTGGATCATCTACAAACGGTTGTGCTCATCTGGGTCTAATGATGAAGAGCTTGCAGGCCTGGCGTCATCCATTCCAGATGGGCCCTGTAACAGGTCCGTGACTAACTGCCCCAGAATTCCTGTGGACGTATCTGGCCCACATTTTAAACCAGCAAGTATGCTCTGAGTAATACGTTACACACACATTTAAGGGCCTCTCTCTGCCTCAGATATCCACTGGTTTAAGTTACTGATGGAACTTCCTGCAAGGCCTGTACACTGAGCAGAATGAACCACAGACTTGAAGATGTTCTGCTAAAAAATATTTTATGATGCCTACACTCTCATACAACACCCAGTATCAGACAATGATTTATGTGACGCACCCTTTTTAAACTTCAACCTAATCTCGTCTGGCTGAGGTCCTGAATTGTTGCTGAAAATTGAAAATTGAATGGATTCAGCACCTCTTAATCTGTGCATAAATAATGTCACTAATTTGCACGTGTCACTGTTTAGAGGTTTTAAGTCCTAAAGCAGTCATGGCTGAAACCACAACAGCAGCCTGGTGGTTATTCTGTGGAGATGCAGCTAGTCAAATGTAAATCTGCGCAAACAGCTCCTCTGTCTCCATTTAATATTGAATTTCATAAAGTTTTTCAAGTTGCTTTTTAAGGTCACAGAAAACGGCCCAATTCTAGAGGTTACAGACCGAAGGCAGAGAACAGACCCAGGATGGGGCGCCAACCCATCACAGGACACACTCACACAACGGCGCCACCCTCAGCAGCAAATATGCTAAAACACATAAGAAACCTTTATGCAATCAATAAAAATGATCAATTAAAACAAATCTTACTAAATCGTTTTAGAGAGAGTAGTTAGCAGAGGGCACGTTTTAAAATCGTGGGCGCTTTTGTCGACGGTTGCGCTGTCGTCTGGTGCCACCTGCTGGTGACTTCCTCCTCCTGCAGGTCACTGTGAACTTCAGTCCACACTGACATGCACGGTTACTTGGAGTCATGTTTTTCAGTGCGAAACCAATTATGGACCATTTATCTATTTACTTTGTCTACGTCAAATTTAATGTCTCATGTGTGGTGGTCTTTGCGATTTCGTATCGATTCTAGGCATATGTGTCCGCAGATTGCGGATTGGTGAATCTCCGAAAGGAGTCGCTGCGTGGAAGCACCCAGCCCCAGCAGAATAGGCACCAAGCGGCTTTTCGACAAGCCGTTTCAGCCCTTGCCTGTGCCTGCCTCTTAAATACACATGAGGGCGCTCTTGGCACATCTGTCACACAAGTGGTTTCCCGAACAACAAAAAAAAAGTCCCAATGTTTTTTTTGTTCATTTTAACTTTCGCTGATGATACACACTTCTTCTGAAAGGGGGGATGTTGGAAAGAGAAACGTGGAGATTCTGATATTAAAATTTGTCTGAAAAAGTATCACATAGTGCAGTTTGTGACTCTGAAGCGATGCCTTTCATTTTCAGAAATTATAAATTTAATGAGCCAATCAACAAGTCAGTCCAAGCCAGCTACTTGAGTGATTGGTTGATTAATTAAAATATATTAAGAATTCCACTGATCGTCCCTGTTTCTCATCTTGACCCAAAGGGGTATGCAAATGTTGTACTTGTGGCCTCCCGTCACCCTCCTTTACCATGGCTGTTTATTGGCTAGCCGTGTTATGTGACCTCATCACCAGCCCAGTCCCACGGATTGACCTTCTTGAAGATGGAGGGAATTGCAGTCGTCACTGTTGCGTCTGTGGCCCTGGGGAGCAGCCATCACGGCCACATGCTCCTGGACACCATAGCTACAAATGAGCCTCGTCAAACAGGGGGTTGCTATGGAGATCTGCCCATTTTAGCGCCATGAAGGTTAGCCTTTGCCATTTTTTTGCAGAAAATGTCTAGTTTGGAAAAAAAGACCAAATATTTTGTTTAACAGTTACAGTGTGAGCCATGAATAGTAAGACTGTTCTAAGTTTTATATCACTATAAAACTGTCCTGTTTCCCCCAAAATGAGTATATATAGTGAGAGCAAAGGCCCACAGTGCATTGGGGCTGGAGAATGGAAGAGGGAAATACACATCTGTATCTGCTACAGAGACACAGGACTGTAGAGCTGAAAACATTGATCAGATGAAGACCAAAATGTGCACCGATCCGGAACTGAAAACCCGCAAACTCACCATCTGCTGGGAGATGGAACCAGCCCCCTCTCAGTCTCCCTGGCGGGGAGCACAGAGCTCCTTTTAAAGTCCCCCAAAGCTCAGCTCTCTGTCATCGGGACCCATGACCATGCCGCAGCCAGCCCAGAGCCACACGCATGGCCTTCCTCTCAGTCCCCGGGCGCCTGAGGCTGCAGTGACTGGCCTGGTCTACGCACAAGCCTCAGTCCGCCTCACCTGACCTTTCCCTCCCACGCCACTCAGCGCTGCGGGGGCAGTTTTGACACTGGTGGCTACCATCAAGAACCTAACCTGAGTGGGCAGATCTTCAGCGATGGTGGAGGCGGATTTCAGGGGAGACAAATGCAAAGGTCTGAGTGGCAGCAGGCCTGTTTGTGGGGGCATAGGCCTGCGCTGGGGGTGAGGCCTCTTGTTCTTCCTGTTGGGCAGAAAAGCTGTATCGGATTTGGCTAGAAACTGCATAGCAGTGCAAGGGCACATGAGCAGAGCCTGAAGCAGCCTGCGAGCTTGAAGCGAATTAAGGAGGAACGTTATGGCAGGGAAGCGACTGGCTCAGCTGACGCGGACGCCGAGGTTTTAAGGCAAATCTTACCGACGAAGCCCCACCCAACGCAAATCCTTGGCCCCTTGAAAGCAAGACCGGCCTTTGGAAACGGGGCAAAAATGTGTGCTGGCATTGCAACAGGAGTGAAATCGCCCCCTTGCTCTTTGTAAGACAGGACTGCTTTCATTTGGGCGGGGGGTATTTAATGACTTAATCATATTTGACCTAATACACATCTGACTTGGAAACCTAACAATGTTATGACAACCATCCCTACCGAACCGGTACTATTGGCCCCCAAGTCCTTTGGTTTGCAGTAACAAACCATTTAAGAGTACCTCGCCTAGTAACAGCTTCACAATCCAGGCTAGCATAACATTCAAAACGTCATGAAATAATAAAAAGAGTAAAATATAAAGCCTGTCTTCGTCCATATAATAATACTCCATAATAAGCAGCTGAAATGTTGGTCACTTCCCAAAGAATTCCCAGCGAAACAATTTTTTGATGGATACTTTTTAAAAATGTATTCTTCAATTCATCCTTGTATATCCCCGGTAAGGCCGATTCAATCATTTTTCACAAAACCGTTTTCTGCACAGTTGATGGGATCGTGCATTCAGACGGGACCGACCGGCAATCTGAATGCTCGGTGCGGAGTCAGCCCAAGGCGTCGAAGTTTCTAATGTGTTCATTGGCAATTCCGGCTTTTCTGGGGACCGGAGGATGCTTTCGAGGCTGTGGGGGCATTGGCGTTGTTCTCAGGTGACGGCAGTACAATGGGGATAAAAAAGACAAAATGATCTTAACGTCTCTGCAGCTACTCCCCTCGGCGTGGTGGGAGTGCAGCCCCACCACGGGAATACCGCAACGTCGCAGTCATCAGCGGAGACCGGCGCAGCGTAACCTCATCGGCAGAAAGGGGCAACGTAACGCAGAGCCGCGGGAGAGAAGGAGCGTTCATTGCCGTTTTCGTTTTTCGGCTCCGATCGTGTTTTTCTCCTGTTTTCCTCTTCTTCCTTTTGACGTCAGCCCTGTTCATCCTCCGAGGACTCGCTCTCACCGCCAAATATCAGACTGATCTCATTTATCCCGGATTTATTTAAGCGCCAGCGGCATTTTTAATGTGGCCACCACCAAACTGACACATTAGGGTCATATTTAGTTTACCGGAATGACTTCAGTTTCCATTTTACTCATTAAACCCAGAAGCTCAAGAATATGAGCCAATTAAACTAAACAGACATGAAAAGCATGCCTGTCAAATTAGAACGCATTAATGATTAGTGATAGAACAGGCAGATAAGTGAACATTTTTATTTTCATTTTAGAGTTTGAAAGAGGCTCGTTTTTTAGATTACAGCAAAAAGGGTGTGGGTAAGAATGTAAATCCACGGGTTTCCAGGAATGCTTTGACAGAAAAAGTACAAGATCGTTTTCAGAGGTTTGATGTGAAGATAGACAGAGCTGTACACCGCAGGCTCCCGTGGCCAAACCCTCCTGCATTCAAACCCCCAACAAGACACCGACAGGAGCGTAATTGGAACATCGCAGTTAACAGAAGCCGGGGCACGCTGTGTTAGATCGCCGCCGCTCAGATCGTCTGACGGAACTGGGCCACCGGCATCTGCACAAAATTACGGTGCCTGCAGAGAAGCCCCAGTCGGTTGGTGACGAGTGAGGGTCTGCCGGCTGACACCCCAAGCGGACTACACACGGGATGAGAGACGGCGTCCCGTCCCACCACCCACCCGTCATCAGACGCCCCTGGACCTCCCACTCTCCACGCGCTTCGCCCGTGGGGGGTCCCCGGAGACGGACCTGCAGCAGGAGCGGGGAGGAGCCCCGCTGGGCAGACCAGTTATCATTCTGGTCGGAAGGAGCCTACAGAGATTATAATTAGACTTTGCGTGTAGCCTGGGAGGGTGTCTTAAAAGGAAAATTGAAGTAGGCCTACCATCTTAACACAGTGAGTCACTGTTTTGAATGAGAACGGCTCTGGTCAGGAGTTTAGCTAGAAATTCTGAGCCTCCCGACAAAATGTCACCTTGGGCCCCCTGGAAGGGTTTCCACTTTCTGATGAAATAGTGGAAGCCACCCCTCATGATAAAATTTGCCCCACAATAAATTTTTCTGTTCATTGTATAATGTTCCTTGACTGTTTAATTTATAATTTCCTGATTAGAAAGCCCCCAACAGGGCCGACTCCCCCCCCCAAATTTACTAGGGTGCCTCTGCCCTATTTCATCCCTGGATCTGATTTTGATAATAGATGGCGTAGGTTATGGAGCTGGACTCAACCCACTAGACTCATCCAGTAGGTTGCTGGATCAAGAGCCAATGGGCGATAAAGTGCTGTTGCTTACCCTTGGCTTCTTGGGCAGATAGCCCTGGCCGTATTAATGGGTAGAATATTTTCATGTGTTTTTTTTTTGGTGACACCATTTGCTAAGCAATGCAAATGTGTGGACAAAGATTTGAAAAATCAAAGGTTTGAAAACCTTTGTCCTCATTGGCAGCTGTGGTGTTTTCATAAGACGGTATAATAACCCTGTGAATCTCCGTAGAGCCAAGGTGTGTAAAGCAAGAGGCCGGAGAGCCGATGGTAAATATGAAGAGCTGCCTGTTACGCTTCACAGGGACAGGCATGATTAGACAGGCACGTGTTTATTTATCTGTGCTTCTTAGTCAACAGCGGTGCCTTCGCGACGGAGGTAGGGTGGGTCTGCATATCACTAAACAGCCACCGTCCTGCCCTGCAAATCGAGCGCGTGTTTTCTGCACGGCTGGCCCAACCACAAAACCACGACACCTGGCAGGAGAGTCTCCCAGTGACATGTGTAAGAAACCAGTCCTCCATCCTGCTTCTGAGCATGTCTTAGGAGTCCTCCCAGTATCAGGGAGTCCTCCCAGTTCTTCCATCTCCTGCTCCTGGTCCATAACTTCCAAATGTCTCAAAGTCCTGCCTTTTGAATCAATCATACTCATTCCAAAAGAACAAAGTTGTGATATTATGCAAGAAAGGGTAGTTATCAGGGCTAATGTTAAGGCGGTTGTACCTTTGATCCTGGTACTAAGACTTCTGTTGTATTGCTCTCTCCCATCTGTTATTCATCCTCAGAGCTGTGGATGAAGCTGTGGTGCTGCCCCCCCCCCAGTAGCTCAGTCCAAAGCACTATCCCAAAAGCTCGACACAGATCATTTGTTTTTCACATTATTACATTCCCTCACACAAACAGTCATGGTCATAATTATAATACATTTTGTGGGGGTCCACCCCAGAATTTGGATTTGCTCACAATGTCCCCCCCCCCAGTATATATTATAATTACAGCCTCGCTCCTCACCCCCCAAAGGTGACTCCATGGCTACGACCTTGCGTGCAGATAAAACAAAATAAGTGTCAAGCCATATGAAGTTCTCTATTTTGTTTTGAATAACATCGTCTCTCCTAATCGAGGGCATCGAGCTGTTCATGCCAAATTAAAGTGAAGGCGTGAGATTCCCTATCATTTCCCACCGCTGCTTCTGGCCTTTTCCTATTGGACAATTAAGTAAAGCCTTTTTTAATCGATGCCAATTTCAAAATTAGTACTTCTTAAGTAAACAATTGAATAAATTTTACCAGCCTCTATAATTTGTTATTATATTTACAAGTCTAATTTAATGGGTAACCTAAGTGAAAATCGATTGGTAGAAATAATGTACATTTCAATTATTCAGGGACCAAATACAGATGAGACAGCAGAATAAAATGTATCCAGATGTGTCTGGTCTTTTAAGGTTTACAACAATGCAGTTACATTTATATACTGACCACCTTCTGAATGACCGCCTGTGACATCATCATAACGATGACATCGTCGTTGTGGCCAGGCTCATTGCTACACATAAAGCTCTATGGGGCCGTCCCACCCCCCATCAACCATATCGTTCTTGAAAGCTGAAAGCAGGATTTTACTGAGGCACAGCGCATAAATACCGGGGCATGGGTCCCAGTAAAAGGGGCCGAGCAATGCTTATTGTTGGGGCGTATAGGACATCATCATAAATACTGATAAGGGAATAGAGGCAGGAGAGTATCACACTGAAAGATTAGCCTGACTTGTGAGAACAGGTCCAACCATGACGATGACAACCAAGCCGTTTTTTTTCCGTCTGGTAGCATCACCTGAAATCATGGTAAGTTACAGCGCCTTACGCAGCCCAGGTGACTCGGGTGGGAGGACACTGAGCACTGATCGCTTCCCTAATCTTTGAATCTCCCTAACCTCATTCAGACTACATATGGTCAGAAAACAGGGCCAAGAATACTGTTATTAACTGCAGGGACAGAGGGAGCGAAAGCAAATGAATTTTCAGACCAAAGGGGATTTATCAGACTAATAATAAAAACATAAAAGAGGCAGGACTGTGAGGAATCCAAACATGGGGGTAATAGGGAATGGAAAGGAGGAGCTCATACAGTACAACGAGGCCAGTGAGAGATGGAGGGAGCATAGCCCTGGGAAGCACTTATTTACTAAACTAACAGGGAGCAAACAGGAGGCAGCTGGGAGTGATTAGCAAAAGGGCAGGAAGGAGAGGAAACAGGAGGATGTGGCTGACATGAAGGGCAGGGCAAGATGCATACAGTGTTCTTTTATACACAAGGTATAAATTTAAGTGTATAGTTTTACTCTGCAAGCCAGTGGAGAAGCAAGACGTTGCTTTATCATAAACGGGCCGAGTCAGGAGTTGGTGGAACTTTAATTCCTGTTTCGTTACCCATCTGGGTCTACGGTAGAGCATCTGGAGAAAGCCTTCTAAGAGGCCTGCAGGAAAAGCTGGTGAAGAAAAAACTGACACGTGGGGCAAAATAATAATTAGAAAATGGAGAAACAGTGACGCTCTGGTGAGAGAAAAGTGTGAGGTGAACGGACCGACACAACAGCTTTTGGGCCGCGTTTCCCTTAACGCGTCTCCTGCACGATTACTGCCTTTAACTGGATAAGTGACGGCTAAAGCACGTTTTATCGGCCCGAGTACTAACCTCGCACTGAACACTTGCGCGTGACAGCTTGAATCGTGTAATGCATATGGAAATTAGCTAAAACCTCACAGAGAAAATGATCCCCTCTCTCCCAATTCACCCACCCATCACACATCTGCCTTCCATCCCAATCCATCTTTCTTCTCCTTGGTCTTTCCGCTCCTCGTTGCTCCCACCAGCTTCCTATGAAGAAATTGCTCCTTTATGAGGAGTCCCTCCGTTTCCACTTTCATATCACATTGATTTCAGCTCCATTTTCTCTGGAGTGTAAAAAAAAGAAAAAGAAAAGCATAATGCTTGATTAAAGTGGTGCTTTCCATCAGCAGAAGAGAGCAGAATTGATGACATTCTTCCCTATGGTGATGAAAGACTACAGTCGCACGTAAAACCTTTCCATTGAAGTTAACCAGACACCAAAGCAACGGGAGGTGAAATGTGGCAGCAGATAGAAACATAAGCTGAGATTTCTTCTAAGGTTTAGCCTCGTCCGTCTTCAACTTCATCATCAACACAGCTGTTATTCCTTGCCCTTTCAGAGAAAACAGTAAAAAGGTCATTTGTGTGATTTTCTGAGAGAAGTGTTGCTATTCTGCAACCTTATACTCACCTTCTATGTGCGTTTAATGCCAGTGCAATCTCTCTGCACAGAGCTGGTCAGTATACCCCCCCAAACATAGTGCTCACGTTTCTTCTTCCACGGTGAAGAAGAATGAATAAAAGATGGTTATGCGTGGTTTTAATATTGCTGTCTTTGTTATTACCTTTTGAGTCTACAAGCAATCCATACACTAGATTGATTATTAAAATACAATCAGAATCATGTTTATTTGGCCAAATAACCTGATGTTCACACATATGGCGAATTTGTGTCCAGTTGTCAGTAGTCACATACATATAGTAGCTGCAGACTTAGGACATACAAAGACAATGGTTAAATTCAATACAAGCAAGTCATATTATCACCAGAAAATAGTTTTGTATGCATGGATGTAAGCAGGGTAGTATTTTATTTCCCTATAAAGCATTTGTATTTCAAACAGGATAAAATCCACATCATTACCTCAAAGAAATCTCACTGCACTTAATGCAATTTCTCTTGAGTGACCCAGAACCTGCTCTTGGCACAGGGACTGGCTTCCATTGATATCTGATATTGTGGTGTGTGTATATATACAGTAATAATCCATAGGGTTGTGCTTATATCTTTTGACAACGCTACATTTATGGTCACACTCATACTGCCAGTTTATATAGGATGTAACTGGTTAATGCAAACGTTGGAACGGGCCGGTTTATAATACTACGGTAAACGCCGCCATCTGTATCACGGATGGCTAAGCAGTGAGTGAACAGGCCTTTAAGAGGATCTCACCAAGTCTGCATGATTTCCTACTGCTACCTCATTCTGGAAAAAACACTGTAACGTTTTCAAGTTTTAAAGAATTTTTTTTTCTTGGAAATATAAATCATTGTTGTATCTCTCCTGAGCTTTTTATTTCTTTCACAAAATTCTCACTTGAAGGTTTCACAAAAAAATCCAGTTTCAGTACCAGTAAAAAAAAAAAAAAAGATGAAGTGAAACGTTCTTGTTCATTTGCTACAGACGTGAGAGAGCACGCTTTCTCCATTTGCGCTTTCTCCTGATTGGAAAATCGGGCTGTCCATCAGCGCTCCTCTCAGCAAACGGTTGGTCATCGTCGGGCCGGCGTTCGCCCGCCTCGCCGCCCTACCTGTCGCGGCCGGATAGGTTGGCAGGTCTTCCTGTTGCCCCGCCCACAGCCGCTCTTTCCCTTCCTCCTCCTGAGAGTCGGTCACATCGCACTGGGCGCCGGGGGGTCCGTGTCCGTACCGGCTCTGATGTCCCTTCACGGAAGCTCTTGCTAGTAAATACTGCAAAGGTTATAGAGAGCAGATACGAGTTTTAAAACAGGAGGGCGGTCTCGAGACAATCAGCAGGTCCGGGAGAGTGTGACCCCGGCGCGCGGAGGGGAGGCTTCTCTTTGCGAAGCCTCGCGCACCGCAGTTCGCGCAGGAACATGGCGGAGCAGCGCGCGGCCGCCGACGGCAAGCACAAAGCCCTCGCCGGCAACGGCGGCGCGGCGTGCGGCCGCGGGGGCCTGTCCGGCGGGCTGACGCAGCCGGCAGGCTGGCAGTCCCTTCTGTCATTCACCGTGCTGTTCCTGGCCTGGCTGGCCGGCTTCAGCTCTCGGCTCTTCGCCGTCATCCGCTTTGAGAGCATCATCCACGAGTTCGACCCGTGGTGAGTAGGCGCTCCGGGGGCTGTTGACCCCTCAGTTAATCCTCCTCCAAACTCATCCCAATGCTGCCGCTGCGAAATCATTTAAGCTTTTTCCCCAGCGCAGTTTGTCTAACATTTAACAACTTTTAAATTAATTTTATTGCATGTGGCTCTAAAATACGTGGCGGTCGATGCGCAGCCGGCTCGCCTGCTTCGAGTTAATGTGTAACCGCTTAACTGGCTTTCTCGGGTAACAGTCGGGATAAGTTGTCTTGGTGTGTGATCATGATATGGCAGAGTGTGACTGTGCACGTTGGTCCCGGCGGAGGGTAATCACGGGCCGGGGGAAATCACGGACAGCGGTCCCTTTGGACGGGCTGGGACTGGCCGGCTTTTAGGTCAGCCCCTTGTCGTGATTTCCGGCCATGTGCTCTTTCTGTCGTCCGTGCCGCAGCTGTCAGCCACCACCCTGAAACACGCACCTGTCCTCTCATCCTGTGAACCGACAGAGTCCCATATCTCTGCTGGCCTGAGCGCCACAGGACTTCAGCACTCCGCTACCGTGAATGGACACCGATCTGGGCCGCTGGGATACTGCATATAGAATCCTGATTTCCTGCTTCAGGACGTTTCCTGTAAAACGAGTGTTTATTTCCCCCTGTAAATCCAGTAATAATCCTCTGAATATTTCGACGTATAACCTTACTGCAGTTGAATTCCTCGCCGCCCCTCTATTTTTACCAAACTAGTTTCCCGGCACCGTGTTGTAGAGTTACTGTTAAAAGTAAATGAATCTACGCGTTTGACCTTGCCAGCGTTTTCCTGCCATTACTCAGCTTAAACTGCAGATTAATGCCGGCCAAAGTCACCGCCTCTACGTGCCTCCAGATTATTAAAACCATAAAAAAGAGGAAACCATCAGCCATGCAATTTCCCATTTCTACTATTAAATGTCCAACAGGTGACACAGGCAGTTGCATGATATTGATTTTTAAAGTGTGCCCCATGTATACTGTCAGGGCTGGTACTTCAATGAGGAGGGTGTTCGCTTTGTGTTTAATACAAACATGCTCTTTAGTTTTTATGCATTTACTGTGTTACTGGCTGTGAGCCTTTTGTAACTGTTTCCTATTTTAGATTCTGAGTGTCGACAAATGAAATCTCCCTCCTGCAGTGTAATCAAGTTATTTTTCTTGGGTCTAATAATGAGGCAGTTTGTACTGATTGATGGTCAGGTGTTAAGTTTTATGGGGCAGGAAACGGTCAGATCTTAGGATCTCCGTTTGGGTCGTACGGCTGTAATGTGATTTTTCATTACCGTTTCCTCGTGGCCGTGCGAAATCCTTTCTCCACAGCCCTGCGGACCTCGTTGTGCCGCGGTCCTCGCCGCTCCCCTAGATTTACCTCCCTGCCAGTGTGGATGGGCCATATTGCAGCTACATTTACAGCTGGTGCATGTTTGTGTGCCGGTGATATATATAATGGGGGCAGACGCGCAGTGTGCTGTTTACCCTTTTCACAGTCTATTTGCATACGGGAGAATTACATGATGCATTAAGGTTTAATGTACATATAAACAAATGGATCAGAAGGTTTGTGAAGCATCGCTAAAGGCATTTAATAACATTGTTGTGACGCCTCCGTCCTGATATTTGTGTAATGGGGGGGTGGTCCCCTTGGGCTCCTGCTGTGAAGGTCCTGCATCTCTCTGTGACCCCTGTGGTTCACTTTGGAGGTGTGGAAATAAGCTTCTGTATCAAAAGGATAGTTTAGTCAGGGTTAGGTTATTCCAGCTTTTATCTTCAGCGTCATACAGACACTCACACTTGTGGGTGCGTTCCTGTTCTGCCGAGGGGTGGGGGGGGGGATGTCCTCTGAGGATGCCAGCAGCCTTTAGCCTAATAGCCCTATTCCCCTTCCACTTAAGGGATTTTCCTCGGGGGGGGGGGGGTATACTGGTCAGGCTGGTTTGTTGATGTGTGCAGGCATGTGCTGTTTTGGGTCACTGTTGGTCTGAGCCTGAAATGTGCACTAAATTCTTCCCTCTTCAATTACTTTGTGAGCAGATTCGGGGGGGGGGGGGGGGGGGGGGGGGGGGGGGGGGGGGGGGGGGGGGGGGGGGGGGGGGGGGGGGGGGGG
>JABFEA020000050.1:3546182-3565976 GCA_019775915.2 Cyphomyrus plagiostoma | reverse complement strand
CAGAAAAGGCCGCACCCCGCCGCCCCTCTAATTCCCTCCGCAGCTCTCCGAGGGAGAGGTGTGGGGGACTCACCCAGTGCCTGCGGGCAATTAAAATAGTAATTATTTAGTAATGATGCCGCCGTGTGGCATTATTAGAAACACAGCCCCCAGGCCGCAGTCAGTGGGGGAGGATGTGCTCGGGGTGGGGGGGGCACTAAAGTGCTTAGTGAGGCAGACCGTCCATCTCTTCTGGGACGGAAGTAATTACTAGTTTGGGACCCGGGACTCGAGCAGTGCTACCACTGCTCTACCCCAAAGATGACCGAGATGGAGGTCATCGTCCTCCACTGCTTAATGTGCGACATGAACGGTGAAATCCGCCGTCTCCCTTAAGGGAACGTCGCCTGCTTACCCTGTTGATCACATTACACTCTACTGAGCGTCGGGGACTTTGTGTGCACCTTGTTCTGGGCTGCGCTGCACATTGCGATGGCTGCATTGCTGAGGGGGGGCTGTCGTCAGAGCGGCAGTCGCTCAGAACAGCCGTGAAATGGATCCCATTAAATCTTGACAGCCAGAAAATGTGCCTGATTCGGGGGGGGGGGGGCGCCGTTCGCCGTGACCCAATGGTGGTTAGGTGCCTGAGATTTTGTTAAAATGTGGAAAAGTTGACAAGTTTGTCTGACATACAAATAAGCTCCTAATGGCTGTGTGCTCTAGTCACTCTAGAGCTGCATTTAGGGGGAATAATTGATTTAGTGTGCACCTTCTATTGCGTGCCTGGTGTGGCTCTATATAGCATCTCTAGGTTTTCTATCTGTTTTATCTTATTGGCTAATGATTTTGTCTCCCTTACCTCCAGGTGTTGTATCTGTCAGCTGATTGGTTAATAACCTGGTCTTCCCCTCCCATTGGGTTGTTATACATCTCAGCCGATTGGTTAATGACCTTGTCTTCCCCTCCCTCCAGGTA
Source organism: Cyphomyrus plagiostoma (assembly GCA_019775915.2). NCBI lineage: Eukaryota > Metazoa > Chordata > Actinopteri > Osteoglossiformes > Mormyridae > Cyphomyrus > Cyphomyrus plagiostoma. Next base: position 3,565,022 of record JABFEA020000050.1, on the reverse strand, counting down.
TACCCAGGTCTGATGGTCACTGCCGGCCTCATCCACTATGTGCTGAACCTTCTCCATGTGACTGTGCACATCCGCGACGTCTGCGTCTTCTTGGCACCCGTGTTCAGCGGCCTGACGGCCATCTCCACCTTCCTGCTGACGCGGGAGCTGTGGAACCAGGGGGCGGGGCTACTGGCCGCCTGCTTCATTGCCATAGTGCCCGGCTATATCTCCCGCTCGGTGGCTGGGTCCTTCGACAACGAGGGCATCGCCATCTTTGCGCTGCAGTTCACATACTACCTCTGGGTGAGTCTCTGTGTGCCTATGGCCTTATATATATGCAAGCATGCGTGTATATAATACACAGTATCAGTCAAAAGTGTGGACATACCCATAGAAATGTCTATTTGTACTATTCTCTACATTTAAAATAATTATAAAGACATCGGTATTATAAAGTAACATATGGAATTATGCACTGAGCAATAAAGTTTTTTTTTTTTTTTTTTTTTTATTTTTGGGGGGGGGGGAGCAGCTCTTTGGATTGGGACTCGGAAGGTTGCGGGTTCAAATCCCTGGGTCAGTTGGAAGCAAGCAAGTTCATATAGCACATTATCATGCACAAGAGGTCATTCAATGTGCTTTACAAGGCAAAGCGGAAAGTATAATACAATAAACAGTGATCCCACCATTGGGCCCTTGAGCAAGGTCCTTAACCCCCGTTGCTCCAGGGACTGGCTGAGCCTACATTCTCCTGTACGCCAGTTCCATGGCCTCCTGGGATGCCTTTCCAGCTGTGCTGAAGGAGGTCCCACATGTATGCTGAGCTCTCATTGGCTGCTTTTCCTTCTCTCTCTGGTCAAACTCCTGCAAAGCCATTTCCTCTGGCTTGAGGTCAGGTGACCAGGTCATGTGACGTGATGCGACACTCTGACTCGTTTGGAGGCGGCTTGGCGTGTCTAAAGTTTTGACTGGTACTTAGTGCCTGTTCGCCTGGTTTAGTGCGCATCTGCCAGCCTAGCAGGTGAGATATACAGATCCGTTTTATTATCGAGACATAGAAACGGCTCTTTTCTGCAGCCTCTGCTGTGGTAATGGAAAAAATGAGAATTGGAAAAAATGGGGGGGAATCAGAAAATGATTCTATAAAAGCTTTCAGAGGTGTGAATACGGAGGGAAGTAGGACATGGGTGTCTGAACCTTTCTGCCCTTCCGGGGTCCAGCGGGATAGACTGTCCTGTTTGTGCTGAGCCCATCACTGTGACTGATGTAACGAATTTCAGAATCCTAATGGGGCCATGGAGCGAGGTGCTTCTCTTCAAATTTACTACAGTGTCTGTCTAGGATTTTTAGCATTTTTAACAACGCTGTTGCACAGCAGGTGTATTGTGAAACGTTAAGTAGGCCGACCGATACCGGGTTTTATGAATGATAGGGAGCTGATTGAGGCCACACTCACTGCCAGGAAGGAGACCTTAAAGCCTTTCAATATTTTTACGTTAGGGATTTATTTAAAATTGGCAAAATAAAAAAACAATGGGCGATTGAACGCAGGGCTTAAATGTGGCGTTCTGCCCCATTATCCCCAAGAAGCAGGGCTTGCTGATGAAACATCAAGATGCAACGTGAAGTCTTCGTAACGTAGATCTGAATGTCTGGTGATGTTATCTGATGCTTTCATGTAGCAAATTTAAGGTCCCTGTCAGATATTCCACTGTTGTGGTACCTGGAATGAGGCCTCCTAGTGTCTATTTTGTGCCCCATAACGATCCCCCTTGAATTTACAGCCTTGGCTTGGACTGGTGTTTGGTCACTGAAATTCTTGCAGATATTTGTATATTTGTTTAGATACGGCGGGGTGCCTCTATTTTGGCCAGACAGTGTTTGGTCTGGCCCTCAATTACTCAGATGTCATCGTTTGCCAGAATGGAGGGGACTGGTGAATCGGCGGGACTTCAGGGTACCAGTGAGCTCGTCCATGTGCAGAAATGATTGCAGGAGGTGGGGGAGACTTTCTCTTGCCGGCTGATTTAGCCAACCTTGATGCAGAGCCTTCCGTTCCTTATCAGAAAAGATAGCGGAATTGGTTACGAGCGTTTCCTCCAGAAGATTGTGTAAGTCTTGTGTAACCCGAAGTAAGACGTCACTGATTCCCCAAGAAGAGAATAGCACTTCGGTCTTCTGCTTCTCATGTTCATAATTTTTATTTTTTAGTATTTTGTTTTCAATGCGCAGCGACTCGCTTTGCACCCTTTCGAACAGCTGGGTGTTACTATGGAAACCTGCCTGGGTTACGCACCCCAGCAGGGAGACCTTGAGGCTCCCGTCCTTATTCTCCTTGCTTCCTGGCTCTCCGTCCCTGCTTCTGTACGGGGACCTAGTCAGCCAGCTGGTATGGCCTTCAGACGCATTCTGGCATCTCTCTGGAGGACATCAACACGATTTTGGTGCCTTCCGCGATTCAAAGGTGTCTCCTCCCTCTCCCTCTCTCTCTCTCTCTCTCTCTCTCTCTCTCCATTCAGACAGAGTGCTGTTGTGCTGCTGTCTCAGGTCCTCTGACAGCACTGGGTGTTGATTAGCCCCCGTTATCTGTCTAGTTTACAGTGCTTAGCCACGATGTCAGGCCCACCGCTCTCGTAAAGCTCCTCTTTATCTACTAATGGTCCCTAGGTCTCCCCCTCTTGTCAGCACCTCTAATCTATAATTGAATTCCCCCGCCCCCTTCCTCTGAGACCTGCCCTTTGTGCCAGTGTCACCTGCATGGTGCCATTTCAGCTTGTTTTACCCTGCAGGGGTTCAGTGGCCTCAATTCACTCAGTCTGTGTCGGAAACATCCAGCATGACCCCCCCCCGGCATGACCTCTGACATCCAGAAGCCACTTGCAGTGGCTGGTCATGTGAACGAGTGGATGTCTCTCTGTGTTAGACAGATGATAATCTCTGGAGATCAGTCAGTGAGTGCGTGTGTCCCATGAGAAACCGTTCAAAATAACATCAAATAAGTACAGGAACAACACAAAAAATTGGCTCCTTTTAATACAAGTCTTAATGGGTAAAGTTCACTTCAATGACTTCGGCAGAAGGAGTAATTCTTCGTGTTCGTTCAGTTCCTCAGCAGAACAGAATGAAGCTTCCACCATGTACTCAAGTTTATCAGAGGGATTTAAATGCCGCCCGTTAAATGAGTGTCGTGTTTTCTTGAGATCTGGAGTCCTATGAAAAGTGCACTTCGTGCTGCAGTTGCCCTCTGGGCCGTAAACAGTCCCACTTCAGCAGCGAACGCCAGGGCGTGTTTTGGTGCCGTTGCCGCTGGCCAGCAGACCAATGCAGCAGCTTGTGGTTCTCTTCCTGGGGGGGGGGATGCCCACTCGTGCTTTTTAGCCTCTTTCCCATGCGGCTGTCCATCCACATCGGGAGGGCTGCAGCATGAACAAGCTCCGGACTTCTTGGTCAGTTTTAAGTGGTGGTGTTTTGTTATTCCGCACCCCTCCTCACCCCTCCTCAAGATTTTGCTTTAATTAGAAAGGGATTTAAGGAGACTGTGGATAGACCCACTAATGGCATTCAGTTACGGCCTGCTAATTTGGTTCTTCTGTAGAGTGACACGTGGCTGTGAATTATAATGACTGTGTGTGTATGTGAATTAGGTTTATATTACATTATGGGGGCCATTTTTCAGGTCCCCATGAAGATCTATGACAATAGAAATACTGAAAATGTCAAAAGTCTATTGTCTGGTTACTTAAGGTTAGGGCTGGGTAGGGCTTAAGGTCAGCATGTTGGGATTAGAGTTTTCCCAATAGAAATTGAGTCCCCACAAAGGTATAATTACCAACCTGTGTGTGCACACGGGTATCCGCTAACCCTGCCCCCTCTCTCCCACCCTCAGGTGAAATCTGTGAAAACAGGCTCTGTCTTCTGGACGATCGGCTGCTGCCTATCTTACTTCTACATGGTGAGTGTCGGCCGGCCGGGCACTGGGGAGGACGCTCTGGGCTGGTGAGGTCATCACGGACGAGGGGTCCGGGATCGTGAAGGGTGCTGGACCCGTTTGGGACCCGGGGGGCGAATGTGAACGGCTCGACGCCCTTTCTGGCCTCAGTTTTTGCTGCTCTTTAGTTAGACGTCAAAGAAATGAACCAAAGTACAGCCCCGCCCTTTGTGTAGAATCTGGCATCCAGGCGATAGACCCGCTGGCGACCGGAGAGGGAATCCTGCCAGAAACGTTTGATTACGAGTCCTGCGGAGGGATAAACCAATCAGACTAATTACAGTGCGCCCCCCCCCTCCCCCAGTCATAAGGTTTTGGGTGGCAGCGTATCGCCGTCTGCCTCATGTTTTCTGAATTTCTCACTACTCGCCTGAACTGGGAGGGGGGTCCTGGCTAGTTGGATACCTCACTTGGAGGCCAGGCCTGTCCAAGCAGCTGCTCCCCCCTTTTGCACTTCTTGTCCAACCCCCCCCCCCCGCCACAGAACAATACCCCCGGAGGTTTCTCTTATCAAGACCTCTTTGCTGGATGGTTGGTGGGGTGATTATGGTGCAGGTTCTGACCCAGTGTGGGCCGGGGGGGGGTCTCCACATTGTGAATTTCAGGACTGCTGTGAAACCACATCGGCTGCAGCTGATGTCGCCGGGCCTCCCATCTGCCCGGGGGTCCAGGGGCTGATTAAAGCCCCCATCTGCACACCCCCCCCCCCCTTTACTCTTCCTTGAAAAGCTCCTCCATTTATCTCGTCTGAGGAAACCAGAGGAAATCCGCGACTTTAATAGAGTTTTTCCATGCTTGAACTGCAACCAATTAGCCCGTGGTGCCTTGGAGATGCAAACAGCAGCAAGAGAGTGACTGGATGAATCACACGGCATGGCGCTCTCTGATGTGTCCTTCCTGTCTCTCTGCCGCTTTGACTCTGTAAACAGCTGTCGCCTTTCATTACAGCCTGTGACTGTTGACGTGCGGCTGTGTCTATGCGCGTGGCGGCCCCGTGCGCGGCCGCACGTGCACCGACGCGTCGCTGACTTGGCCATTCGCCATCTTGCAGGTGTCCGCCTGGGGAGGCTATGTGTTCATCATCAACCTCATCCCCCTCCACGTCTTTGTGCTGCTGCTCATGCAGAGGTACAGCAGGAGAGTCTACATCGGTGAGTCTCCCACCAATCGGGGGCGGTGGCTGGCCTCATCTCCACCAATCGGGGGCGGTGGCTCGGGCTGGATGGTTGGGTGGGTTTTAGCCTTATTTCACATTGGTTGGTTGTTACGTCTTAAAACTATACAGTGATACGATCAATAGCCTCCTTTCTTTTGGTTCTTAACCAGCAAGCTTATATTGGACTGAGAGGACATAAGTAGTTATAAAATCGGGATGCTGTCTGCAGAAACGGGATCTATGCATCCAGACGGGCCAGCCTGTCAGATGCCTGGGTGGTCGTGGGTTCAGCGCTGCTAGGCGTGTTGCCCAGTTCTTATAATTTTCCAGGCCTGATGAAGTGTCAGATGGTATCGGCGGGGTGTAGGTGTGTCAGGTGAGCTTGTTTGCGTTTTTGTGGGGGTGTTCGGATCTGCTGTGTGCTTGTCTGCCATCAGTGTGACGGGGAGCCTCGCGGTGCTCTTTAAGGAACCCGACCTGCTTCTGTCCCCGGCGATCCGATCCGCTGTGTCTCCGTGCTAAGTGTGCGATTCTCTTCCTTCAGCATACAGCACCTTCTACATCGTGGGCCTGATCCTCTCCATGCAGATCCCGTTCGTGGGCTTCCAGCCAATCAGGACCAGCGAGCATATGGCAGCGGCAGGTACTCCTCCTGGTGCCCCGCCCCCCTTTCCGGTCGGTGTGGCTGCTGTCAGAACTGCATTCTGGTCTTTCCTGCTAAAATCCCCCCCCTTTCCCGACACAGGCGTGTTTGCGCTCCTCCAAGTGTACTCCTTCCTGCAGTACCTAAAAGACCGGCTCACCAGGCAGGAGTTCCAGACACTCTTCTTCCTCGGAGTGTCACTGGCGGCTGGTGTGGTCTTCCTCACCGTCATATACCTGACCTACACGGGTGAGGGTGTGTGTGTGTGTGTGTGTGTGTGTGTGCGCGCTCAGTGTTCTCCCAGTCATTTTCCGTTTACCATAAACCATTATTATACTCTCTCAGGGATGCCTATATCACAGTAACCCTGTTTAAGCAGCGTTTCCTCACGGCTCAGAGCGTTTCTCTGCAAGGCCTTTTCATTCATATTTACTAAACTTTTGCGACGTACAAGTGAAGAACGCTGGTTGATCTAGCATCGCAGGACCGGTTAGGCTTGTCGGTGACTCTACTGGCCACGGGATTCGAACCCACGGCCCTGTGTTGTTAACAGCATTGAACGTGAACCTGTGTGCCCTGTCCTTGTGCTTAGGGTACATCGCGCCATGGAGTGGCCGTTTCTACTCTCTCTGGGACACCGGGTGAGCTGTTTTTCACAAAGTGCTTCTAATTGGCAGTTTGCCTGTCAGTCATGACTTCATGTATTGACTGCTTGGCCAGTGCTGGCATTTTTTTTAAATGTAAGGGAAATGACTAAAGTGAAATAATGTACTGGTAACCTTTGCTAAGGAGAAGTGATCACTGCAGAAAAGCACTCCTCAAAATACCTCGCATGACAAGAGGTCAGGCCACAGCTGGCCAGCAAGGACACAGTCATTGTTTCTATGCCCAGGTACGCCAAGATCCACATTCCCATCATCGCATCCGTGTCCGAGCACCAGCCCACCACCTGGGTCTCCTTCTTTTTCGACCTGCACATCCTAGTGTGCACCTTCCCAGCAGGGCTGTGGTTCTGCATCAAAAACATCAACGATGAGCGCGTCTTCGGTGAGGGCCAACAGGTGGCGCTCAATCGGCGAGTGTCCGGCTGGGTTAGGGTTAGGGCTGGGTTGGGCATTTATCATAGAAACAAAGCTCACGTCAAAGAAATCCGGGCGTGTTGAAATCAAGTCACATGGAAAACAGGAAAATGTAAATTAATAATTCAGAAAGGAGCAGTATTAAGCACAGATGTCTGCGTTTTTAGAATTTGTATTCATTCAGTGTAACAAGCAAATGGAATTTATATTGCTCTTATTAATACAGATGGATAGTTTACCCTGTTTAGTTACTGGGTGTTATGTTATCCGTAAAAGAAGCGGCGACTGCAAAGTGTAACGCTGCACTCATCTCCCCCCCCCGTCCTCTCCTGCCCCCTAGTGGCCCTGTACGCCATCAGCGCCGTGTACTTCGCAGGTGTCATGGTGCGCCTCATGCTGACACTGACCCCGGTCGTGTGCATGCTGTCGGCCATCGCCTTCTCCAGCGTCTTCGAACAGTACCTGGGCGACGACCAGAAGAAGGACAGCCCGCCCGCTGAGGACAGCAGCGACGAGGACGACAAGAGAAACTCGGGCAACCTGTACGACAAGGTCAGGGTGCCCCCCCACCGAGCGTTAATTCTGTGTGCGGGTCGATCTGCATGTTTACAGAAACTGCCTGAGCAGCTTCTGAGGCCGAGGCGAGGTGCCGTTCGACCCGCCTTCTGTGCGACTTTAAAATCGTGAACCTTAGTTGTGGGAAGGGGAATGATGTCGGTCGTGGGTCGAAGGTCGCGTGTTAAGGACATGTGGAGAGTGTCAAGGAGGGAGTGACTCGCGTCGCCCCCTACAGGCAGGCAAGGTGCGTAAGCACGTGTCGGAACAGGAGAAGACTGAGGGCGGCCTGGGCCCCAACATCAAGAGCATCGTGACCATGCTGATGCTGATGCTGCTCATGATGTTCGCTGTGCACTGCACCTGGGTCACCAGCAACGCCTACTCCAGCCCCAGCGTGGTGCTGGCCTCCTACAACCACGACGGGTACGGGCACGGCGGGCGGCACGGCGGGGGTGCCTCTCCAGGGCCTCAGTGGCTGCTGTCCTCCGTCGCATCCTTTGTGATCACATAAGAACATAAGAAATTTACAAACGAGAGGAGGCCATTCGGCCCATCAAGCTCGTTTGGGGAGAACTTAACGAATAGCTCAGAGTTGTTAAAATCTTATCTAGCTCTGATTTAAAGGAACCCAGGGTTTTAGCTTCCACTGCACTAGCCGGAAGAATATTCCATACTCTAACTACATGCTGTGTAAAGAAGTGCTTCCTCAAATTTGTTTTAAAATGTTCTCCCATTAATTTCCAGTTATGGCCATCAGTTCTAGTATTTAAACTAATACTGAAATAGCCATTTGGCTGAACAGCATCCAGACCCGTTAGAATCTTATAGACCTGGATCATGTCCCCCCCTTAGTCTCCTTTGCTCAAGGCTAAACAGATTCAGCTCAGCTAACCTCTCCTCATAAGACATTCCTCTAAGACCCGGAATCATTATCGTAGCCCTTCGTTGCACCTTTTCTAAGGCAGCAATGTCCTAAATGTATTGTGACCAAACCTGCACACAATATTCTAGGTGGGGTCTTGCCAAGGAATTATATAAATGGAACATCACCTCCCTTGACTTGGTGTGTGGAGTTTTAGCGATATAACCCAACATTCCATTAGCCTTTTTTATTGCTTCCCCACAATGGCGAGAGTGGGATATGGAAGTATCAACATACACACAGAGATCTTTCTCATAATCAGTTACCTTTATTTCAGTGGAACCCATAAAATATCTGTACTTTATATTATACCTAACATTTATCTTTGCTAAATTTCATCTGCCAGGTATCAGCCCAGTCACTAATTAAATCCAGATCCCGTTTTAGCCCCTCTGTTGCAGTATCAGTATCTGAACAGTATCTGCTACACCATCCACCTTGGTGTCGTTTGCAAATTTAACCAGGTTACTGTATGTATTGGTATCAATATCATTAATGTAAATTAGTAACAATAATGGTCCTAAAATTGAACCCTGCGGTACCCCATGATGAACGCAGGCCCACTGTGACATTGTGCCTCTAACTGCCAGTTCCTAAAGTCCCATCAGCTTTAAGCTTCATCATGCATTTTGTTTTGTCAAATTGCCATGACGTCCCTCCTCTGCCTTGCGTTGAGGGACCAGCCATGCTGGATCGTGCATATTCCACATTTCTAGCCTTAAACTCCATGGATTTTAAAACCACTTGTCTCTGCAGGTCGCGGAACATTCTAGACGACTTCCGAGAGGCGTATTACTGGCTGCGTCAGAACACAGACGAGCGAGCGCGGGTCATGTCCTGGTGGGATTATGGGTACCAGATTGCTGGCATGGCCAACCGCACCACGCTGGTGGACAACAACACGTGGAACAACAGCCACATCGCACTGGTGAGCAGTGCATCACAGGGGCATTGTGGGAAATGGCTTCTGGGCATTCTGGTAGCTCCAGGTGGGTCACCTTGCCCCCATCTCCCAGGTGGGTAAGGCCATGTCCTCCAACGAGACTGCAGCCTACCAGATCATGCAGAGCCTAGACGTGGATTATGTGCTCATCATCTTCGGGGGCGTGATTGGCTACTCCGGGGACGACATCAACAAGTTCCTGTGGATGGTCAGGATCGCCGAGGGGGAACACCCCAAGGACATTCGGGTGAGAGGCACTTCCTGTCCCCTTCTGCCATGCCCTGTTTTCCATGACCTTCTAGGCCAACTCTCAAAGTAGCTTCATTGTGTCAAGAGCAAACCTTCTCTGTGTGCATGGCAGAGTCATCAGATTCTTCTTCCTTCTCCCTCAGGAGAGCGACTACTTCACACCCCAGGGAGAGTTCCGGGTAGACAAGGCTGGCTCTCCCACGCTGCTCAACTGCCTTATGTACAAGATGTCCTACTACCGCTTTGGAGAGATGCAGGTGAAAAGCATCAACCGTCACCCATAGAGTCCAGTAGGGCCCTCCAGGGTCTCTTACCCAGTTATCCAGGGCCGGCGTGCGTTCGGGTTTTCAGCCGCTTGTTTTATGGTGATTAATGACACCGATTAAAAACCACCCAGCTCAGCGTGGCAGAACTACAGTAGATCATTGATAATCCAGTGATCGATCAGAGGCCCCAGTTTTATTTGCCGATTTCCCCAGCCAGTACGGCGGCGTTAAGAGAGACTAAATGTCTGTGAACCGCCACAAAAAAATAGCGCAGCTGGGGCAGAAGGAACTGCAACGAGTGTCTGCCTGCCAATGCAGGCGAGACCTGAAGCAGCTTTCTTGTCTGAACATCTGCTTGGTCCTATTAAGATTTGTACTGAGAAACGTTTTCCTCTAAGCATTTTTTTTTATTAGTCTAATGCACATTCAGAATAGATCCAGCATTTTACATGCAAAAATAATAGGTTATTCTCAGGTCTTTCTAAATCCAGTGCCCCTCACTCCCAGGACAAGCTGCTATATTTATACTGGTTTGAAACATGACTCTCTCTTGCCACGACTAGTTCATACCACCCCGCAGACCAGCAGACACTCTCCCTTTCTCCCCGCAGCTGGACTTCCGGACCCCACCCGGCTTTGACCGGACCCGCAACGCGGAGATCGGAAACAAGGATATCCACTTCCAGCACCTGGAGGAAGCTTTCACCTCAGAGCACTGGCTCGTCCGCATCTACAAGGTGAAGAAACCAGAGAACCGGGAGCCGCTGGGCCGACAGCCCCGTGTCACCAACACCGTCCCCCGGCAGAAGTATACCTCAAAGAAGGTGAGATGGGGCCCTCTGGTGTAAAATACCGCAAACGGGCTTTTGCGTGTAGATATTGCAGCGTATAAATCCTGCAGGATGCCAGCCTGCTTATTTAGTGATTCATAAACGCAAGAGCCAGTTGTGAACAAGTGGAAACGCTTCCCGGTTTAAAAAGGTCATTATGGTTTAATGATTGTGCGGTTTGTGTGGTGAATGCAGATCAGCCAGCCACTGTGGTCTCCTGTCACGCCTGACGGTGAGCTCCGTGCATCTGTGTGCCAGCGTGAGCTGGGTGGGACTGATTTGATTAACGGGCGTGGTTGATACTGAGGGGTGTGATGTGGGTGACAGAAGGCAGCAGAGTCCAGTCCCGAGAGCAGCCGTTATGCAGTGATGGGGGGGGGAGGAAAACTGACTTGGGCTTTTGTGCACAGAATGCGAAGAGGAAGCGTGGTCATGTCCGGAACAAGCTGGTTCTGAAGAAAGGCAAGAAGCTGAGTAAAAAGGCCATGTAATGGGCAGGACAGTGGGGGTGGAAAAGCCACCAACCAAGAAGAACAAGGAGCATGGTCTGGAACCTCTGCAAGTGTGTGTCTGCCTTTTTTGGGCTGGAGTCCTGTGATCTGAGCATCTCAGCGACGCAGGGTCATGAGAGGTCCTATGCCTCCCGGCCTCTAGGGGGCTCTGCTGGTTTTACTGAGGGGACTTTTTGTCTTGCTTTTTACTTTTTTTGGTTTTGTTTTTTGTACTTGAATGTGGTGGCGAGGGAGGGTACTGCTCAATGGGGATGGAAGCTTGCGTTTTGTGGGACATTCTGATATCTCAAAAATTGAAAGAAGAAAAAAAATAAACACGGTGGATCTGGGAGCAACTGCACCAAAGAGCCCTCTTGATTTTTATTTTCTTTTTTATTATTTTTATGCTCCTTGGCACATGTAAATGTGACACCTTTTTAAAAGAAATTGATTGGTTCCTGATGCAGCTCTGTCTTTATGGAGACGTCCATATGAATACGGTACTCTTGTACTAAGACTTCTTGTTTTAATTTTGATATGTTTGTCTTCATAGGCAAAATTCAGAAGGAGAATTCCGATTGTATAAATGTATGTAAGGAATGTCCAAGAGGGTTATATAATATATACTGAATTTTTGTGGTAATTAAGTTCTTGTTTTAATACCCAGACATTTTCGTTACCTGACTGGCTTTTATATTGCAGCACATTGTGGAAAGAACATGCAGATGCAATAATCTCTGTTGGGAGGAATTTAAAACTGTTTGAAGAATGTAATCCCCCCCCCCCCATAATTTAAATGAGATCCTGCTGCTGCTCTAAAAGGCAATGCTATTTAATGTCTTCGGTCGACGAGTGCCCCCTGCTGCAGGGTAGCATAACTCTCGAGTCCTTTTGTGTTAGAAGTTCTTAAGCCAGCCTGCCTTCTGCCGTCGTTCGTTCAGATGTCTGCCATCATGCTAAACGCCCTAGGCACCGGGATGGCTGCATTTGGTGTGTCCCTGGAAGCTCTGACTAGGTGCTCTCTAGTGCCCCCTGGCTGCAAGCTGGTTTTGCTGTTTTGGAAACAAATGTCACGGCAGGATCAGAGACTTTCTGTTTAGGTCAATTAGCAGCCACAGACCTTTCAGTCAGCATTGTTCTTAAGCCATTTTCCCATTTGCTAATATCATGTGTTTATTTTATTTTTTTACAGCACCCTCAGCCCCCCCCCCCCCACACACACACACACACACACATACAGTAACATATGAAACTTAATTTGTGAATTTCCCAGTGCTGCAGCTCTCGGGCCTGTAAGCCTTTGTTGTGTGAGCCTGTGGCTGTGAAATACCTACATGTCCATCTTCATGCTCCACTGGCTCCTGGTTCACAGCGGAGGCTGAAGTATCTCGCCGCCTTTTTTTTTTTTTTTTTTTTATCTATGAATGGTAGTGTGTTTGAGACACCCCCCCCCACACACACACACACACACCGATCCATGTTTACATTTAAAATTTGTTTTGAGGTTTAGATGACCTGGTTTGGTCCTGTTCAAAATGTGTGCGAAACAATAAACGCTTCAGGTTTGTGTAAAAACACCAATTTTGTCTTCAGGTGTGTATCTGCGTAGCTTAAGGAGGGGGGGGCACTTCTGAGGTTTTTCATAGGTTGCTGATGGAAATGGGTGGATCGTGTGATCTGTGATGTTTACGTACAGCCGCTAGCTCCTGAAAGAGGGAAGCGGTGCACAGGCTAAGGGAACGCCCCGCGGTGCACAGGCTAAGGGAACGCCCCGCGGTGCACAGGCTAAGGGAACGCCCCGCGGTGCACAGGCCGCTAATTCCTCTGATTCTTCACCACGGCTCCGCTATGTGAGTAAGGTGCTGTTTCTCACCTGAGCGTCCAACAGCCCTGAGAACTCATTCAATATTAAACTGCATCACTGCTCCCCAGACAAAAAAAAAAAAGATTAAAATGTTGCGATTATTTTTCAGCTAGTGTGATTTGCGGCGGCGTTATACCAGTGATGGAAGTGGCTTAGCAGCCCATAATGGCTCCCATTGTTTAACAAAAAAAAAAAAACCTTTAGGAAGCCGGATTGTGGGGAGAGCTTCACACTACATCTATTCTGTTCCTTTAAGTGGTCTGCTCCGGGGCACTGTATCCCTGACAGCAGAAGAAATTAATCACATTCTATTTTCATAAAACCCATCCACTGGAATGATTTAAGAGAAAACAAGCCATTAAAATGAAGACAAGTTAATTATCCAATTTATATTTAACGATGCCGATATCCCAAGTCATAAAAATAATGACTGACAGAAGTATCTTAAATGGATTCCCTCAGTCCTTTTTCCTGAAACTATTAGTCCAAGCCAGGCCCACGGTGAGCCCAGTCTGTCCCAGGAAACGCAGGGAACAGACCCTGGATGGGACTCTGCCCCTTCACAGGGTATGTGGACAAACAAACACAAAAAAACAATTTTTTTTAAATCCTTCTGCTGCAGGGTTTCAGGTCCAAGCTGGGTGGTGTGTGAGGTTAAAGGGTTAACTAAGTAAGGATAGAAGGTGAGACACAGCCTAGGGCACCTTAAAGGGGCTTTGTGGGTTCAGTTGCTGTGGCTGTGATCGGAAGGTTGTTGGATCTAATCCCAGAGTCTGCAGAATTTCACTGTTGGGACATTTATTACATTTTTACAAGAGAAGATTGTTTTGCAGTAGAATTTAGGACGGGGAACGGAGAAAAAAGGCACTGGATTTTCTCAGCATTCCTTGGGGTCCTCAAGATTCACTTTTCCTTATGTATTGGGGGTGGGGGGGTGAAGGAGTAGGCTAAATGAAATGTTGCAGGGGAGGAGAGAGTAAAACGAGAGTAGAGGCTTGATTTTACGTGGCTTCGTCTATATGACCTGGGTGCCCAAGCAGCGCGGCCTGATTCCTCATCACACCTTGGGCCCGCCTCTCCCATCCCCGCGGGGTCCCCAGATGCCTCCTGGGGGGGCACTAGAAGTCCCATTCGCCTGGATGCGTCTTCCGCAGGGGGGTTGTGGTAGCCCAGCACCCACCAGGCAGCAGGAACGAGAAAACACATTTGCACACCAGCCCCACTGACGCGAAAACAACATCTTATCCAAACCATCCAATCGTGTCGCATTACAAAAGCAGCCAGTTATACTGAAAACATTCAAATTAAGCACCTACCCAAAGATACAACAGCATGCCCCCCTGGGTCCTTATGTCAGAAGTGTTTTGTTTCCACATTCAGTTCCTGTAGAACCTGCTGTCAGTTTTTATTTTTGGAGTTCATTCTGAAATTGTGTAACTTGGTGGTTGTTTACAGGATGTCAGTGACCTATAGAAAAGCAGCGCAGAAGGTTCTGGGTTGAAACCCATGGCCGGCTTGCTGTTGGGGCCTTTAACCGGGCCCTGTCCTCACTGGTATGTTGATTTGGACAAAGTGTCAGCAAAATAAGTGTGATGCATCCAACAAGGTGTGAAAGACACCATAAGCGACATTTCTTCATCAGGTAGGATGTTCAGGAGTGAGGATGTGTTAAACATACCTGGGCATGCACGACACATTAAGGTATCACTTGTGCTCTGGGGTACAATCCAAGTCACCCACCCGAACACATGGTGACGTGGCTCACGAGGACTGTCCTCTCACACACAGGGAAAACTCATCCGTCCACCCATCCTCCATAAACTCTGCTTAATATCTGTCGTAAAAAGAAAAAAAATAGCAGGATACAGACACTGCAACAAACATATGCAATTGATATTAAACAGGCATCAAATACGGAAATGCAGGTTTGTGGCTCTGAACTGATCCGCCTCTGGCAATTAGACCTCATCTGTGAGGCAAATTAAAGTCGGACATCTAATCTCTGCCGTGGAACTGGATTGGCAGGCCGGCTAATTAAAAGCTTTTTATCCTTTAATGCTCCGCTTTGCCACTTTCAACCGGAAAATGGTGGCTGCCTTGTTGCTTTGGGGAACAGCATGTGGAAAAGGCCCCAACAACGGCTGCTCTGAAAGAGAACCCAGATCACTGCTGCTAACAGCTGTCAAAGGCTAGAAGCCAGGCTGCTTTTGTGGCGTGACTCGGGCAGACGCGTGGAGGACTGGATTTACGCATGACCTTAGATGGGGGAGATATGTGGATATATTCATGAGAAGGGAACTTGCAGTTGGGAGATTAGTACCAGTCTGCTCCTGGTGATTGTATCTCCCAAAGCCAGCATCCCATTGAAACCAGTTTGGGGAAACCGATATGTCTCTCAGCCCATTGTCAATAAGCGATTACTGCCACGTAAAGCAGGGTACCCCCTGAGTGGGACATTAGTTCATAACCTGAAACTGTAGACGAGCGTTGGAAGACAACGGAGGATCCAGCAGAAAGACATCCTAAAACTCTCAGTTTTTAGAACTTGATGTTTTGGTCAATCCGAGGGCTGAAACGATTACTCAAATAATTCAATTCGTAAAAAATCTTCAAGGCAAATTCTGTCACTCGATTATTTGCTTTATGCTCCACTGAACTGTTATGCACAGACTGCAGCGGTCTGACTGCATAGAGGGTATTAACTGGAGCACCAAGAGGGAAAGTGAAATGTGGAAGAGCACCAGGAAGAGACGAGTGACAGAAAGAAGCAGGAACTATGAAAAGTTTAGGAGCAATTTCAACTTCAGATTAAAAGAAAATATTGTACAACACAAACATCGAAAAAGAATCCGCATTACGCAAGTTTAAGTTGAGATGCTCCCCAGAGATTTGACAGTTTTGATAGACTGCAATATTTTAAAATATATTTTGACAATGTGATTTTTGTACATTCTGGACACGTGCAATAAACTCTATTTTTCTCAGTAATATTTTAAGTGCACTGATCACAGCCAGCTTTCAATATTCAAAGAGACTAAAACGTTATAGAATTTTAGCTCTTCAGTAAACCGCAGTCTCATATCACTGTTTTTTCTGCCAGGACACACTGTCCATTTTAGTGTTTTTCAGCAGGTGTGGCCATTGAAAAAATACTGTCTTATAAGAGTATATACAGATGGCAGCTAATGCACTGAACAGGTCTGGATCCCAATTATTCCATTGTTTGGCCTAATTTGTACATTTGTGCAATTAAATTTTGGTTTTTGTGACATGAAAACATTTGTTTTTTCTGTTCAAACAACAGGCTGGCACAAGTTTTTATTTATTCTCACACTTAAAATATTTTATCCAAGTAATCAATCAATCGTAAAAAATAATCAAGAGAATACTTGATTATAAATACAACCAATAGTTGCAGCCCTAGTGAATTCACTGTGCGGAAACAGTAACGTAAAGTGCTGGATTCAGTGTGTCTGCTTTCCTTACTGTAAAATACTGAAATGCTAGAAAAAATTCTATCAAAAAAACCTCCCGCTACAGAATTAAAGGCTGTGAGAGTTGGGGTCACCTCATAAGGTTAAAGTAACAGTTTATTTTTGATATCCTTCTTTGAGAGCCAAGAATAGTGTCATGGTCTTTAACACAAAACACTGAAGATAATTGGGCATCTTACCTGGAATCTGATTGGTGGCAACATAGCAAGAGAACCAATCACTTTGGTCTCTTCACTTCCCTTGGTCCTTTCCCAGTATCATGCCAGAGGGCTTCAGTAAGGCTGCTACAAGAAGCGGGGGAGAATCACATCCCACATGAGAGACAAGAGCAAGGAGGGAAGATCCCAGAAGATACTCTGGTCGGCTGATACTAGACCAGGAAGCCATCGAACAGCCTTCTGCACTGCTGGACAACAAAGGTGGATCCACAATGAAGATGGCAGACATCTCCAGCAGGGGGCTCTTCTCCAAGATAAACATGGTCAGCACCACCAATGTGACACCAAAACATCGTCCAGCCTGACCAAATCTGACCATTTGAATCTGAAGCTTCACCGAGACCAACCACAGCAGGGTGATTGTTAAACGAATTAATCATGTTCACAGTCACGATGACAAATATGTGACGGGTCTGCAGCGTCACTGAGCCTCAAGCATCATCGCAGCCTGCAAGTCTGTCAGCCGTTAGCTGCTACATCCTTGTCCGTCTCATTAGCCCTGCCTGTGAACGGAAGGGGGTGCAGATGAGAAGCCACAGAGGATTTAAACATTAATGCGCATCGTAATGACATACAGAGATGGGCCATTAGGCTGAATTGGATTACCGCGCAGAACAAACTGCGTTGTACAGCAGCCCTAATGGAATTTGTAGGACCTGTGAGCTGAATTAGAGGTTAATCTGAATTCGAGATAAAGCATAATATAGTAGTACATGCATCCATGGCATTTCAGTGAGCCTGCTAGCAATCCCAGGTATGGCAGGTCATGAGGCAAGGGCCACCACAAGGCTCACCCTGCTACACTATGGTGCAGGGACAGAGCATCTCTACCCACAGAGGCAAGGCCCAATTCCAAAGGCCCAATCCAGGGCTTGTGGAAGTGTTACTTACACAAAAATGTTCTGAGGGCAGAACTAAAAATGATTGGTTCAGAGAAATAACCAATCATATTGTAGAGGAGGTGGGGCTAACCAATCAGGTGTCTTGGTCCCCCCTCTAGTTCCTTGTCTGTTGTGCAAGTAAAACATCCATGAGCCAACCCAGGAGCTGTGGTTAGGAGACATCATGCCACCCTACAGTAATACAGAGTATGTAAAAAAATCAGCATGGATGCCATTAAATATAACACTAATTATTCTGAACTAAATATTAATTCGTGGAAAAAGCCGGCATCAGCGCTCAATCAGGGAATTCAGTGTTTCTGCGAGTCGCTGCAGGAGATGAGCCTCAATGCTGAGGTCATGCCCTTGCTCCCCACAAGGGGGCAGCCATCTTGCCCAATGTTACCCAAGCTGAGCAGTGCAGTGGAGGCAGGAACCATAAGGTGTCTCTGTATTACATCCATCCTGTGGCTGATCTAGAGCTCTACATGGGCCTAGAAGATTCCGGAGCTTCATTGTGTGCCGTGTTGGCGCTTAGCACAGCCGACACGCTACCTTCCTCCTCGCCATTGAAGGGCACGCGGACGACCCATCCAGGGAATCTCCCGGGGGACCGCGGCTAATCAGCTCCGCGGGAAACGTCGACGTGGGAGGAAGCGCGTGCGGCCAGCGACGCTGCGGCCAAGGTCACGGTCACAGGGATCCAGACGTGCGGCGGAGCCATGGAGACGCCCTTGTAAGCGGTGGGGAGTCAGTCTCACATCGGCCACTACGACAGGAGAGAACCAGGAAGTGGGATGAACAAATAAACAGCAGTGTGGGGGGGGAGGGGGGGTCTCCTTGGGCACGACGCCAACGGTCACGGCAGCGTGAGCAGGAGGTCGTCCGTCTGCTGCCCGCTTGGCTGCGATCGCCGGAGCGACGAGGTTTCAGGACGAGCGCTTAACTGGTTACAGCTCCAGTCGGCCATATAACAGGCTATTAATCCCACGGTGAAGTTTTACTACACCCTGACCAGCGTGTCAGGCCGTATAACCGTTGGCAGCTGACTGACAGCCAATCACAACCACTTTTAATAACTCCCCATCCAATCAGGGCTGCCTGGAGCGTATGGCACGTTTCTGTGTGCGGTCGCCTCATAGGACCAACTTGATGGCAGCAGCTGGCTTTAAATCAGACAGCAGAGAACCAGAGAGAGCCACAAAAACAGCTTAAAACACCCACACATGCGGGGGGGGGGGGGGGGGGGGGGGGGGGGGGGGGGGGGGGGGGGGGG
>JABFEA020000050.1:3524089-3534579 GCA_019775915.2 Cyphomyrus plagiostoma | reverse complement strand
CATACACACACGCATACACGCACACACACGCATACACGCACACACACGCATACACGCACACACACATACACACTTACACGCACACAGGCACACACACACAGGCACACATACACGCACGCAGGCACACATACGCACACGCATACACGCACGCAGGCACACACACACGCATACACGCACACACACACAGGCACACACACATACACGCACGCAGGCACGCACACACACACACACACATACACGCACGCATGCAGGCACACCACACACACATACACACAGGCACGCATACACACACATACACACTTACACGCACGCAGGCAGGCACACACACACATACACACACACACGTGCACGTGGGAGGAGAACATCAGCAATCACAGGCCTTCCATCCGGAGCAAGACCTTCTGTAAAATATCTTCACCTTTCAGAGGATTCTGTAGCTCCCTCTACGACCTAGAATCTTCTCTGCTGAACGTAACAAAACTTCACCAATTACTGTAGCCCCCTGAGGCAGAATGAGTACATGCTCGGAGCCGATTTGGTCACGATTATTATCACTGATGGTTCATTCATTGCAGTAAATTAACTGCAGTAATTAAAAGGGAGTCGACTGGAACTGTCGCAGACACAAACTTGCTGTGGTGAGGGAGAACGAGGTCATTTCAAGTCATTGCGATTTTGCCTTCACAGAAATCTCGAGGTTCAGCTCAAAAGTTCAGATGACATGGCAACCTGTTCAATTTGAGCTCATGGGAGTTTTACTTACACAAAAAAGTTCTGAAGGAACAATGGTTGGCTCAGACTGATAACCAATCAGATTGTAGAGGAGGCGGAACCAAAACATCCGATTGGTTATACTCCCACGTTGTGTAAGTACATCTCCCAAGAGCTGTATCTGAGGCTTAATAGACCTAGGGGAGCCCTCTTAACAAACAGCGCCTCCAAGGTTAAAGGTCATTCTCTGACCTGACATTCAGCCAGGATGTTTTTCCCCAATTTCACAATTAAGGAAAACTGATAGAGCACAACTTTAATAATCCGTAATAAATGTTATTTTCTCCTTAGAGTTCCAAAGAGATCCATTCCCATCCTTCACCCTGATTGCGATCTACCTGCCTGTGCTGCTAGCTTTACATCTGATTTAAGAGCCCCTTCGGATGTCCTTAGGGGTTACATTCATCGCCATCCCAGCCTCCATCAGATCACAGGAGACACACATATCGGCTTTGCCCAGTACAATAGCCTGTTGCTCAAAGGAGACCGAGAATCTAATCCACCTAAATGCTCAAGATGCATCAAGCCTAACAGCTTATATTGGGGCCGATGGCCATGAAATCTTAAGAAGCATCAGCGCTATCATGTAGCAGTGTCCAGCCATTGGTCAGATACTGAGCAGGTGACCGACACATGAGGACTAGACAATGAAATCAACCACTTAGTGCTCAGGGATGTTTCCTTTAATGAATGACACAGCATTTAAAATGAAATGCTAACTGGGGAAAACTGCAGAACAACACTCAAGTCGGGAAAAGTCAACTCAACAACTCAATCTTTTAACAAAGAAACAGTTTCCATGACAACTGCTTTCAGGCTCACACTGTAGTTATCTCCTGCAGCACTCCTGCGCATTACAACTATGCATACACTAGCCACATCCAGAGAGCCGTGCCCCCCACCCCCCCACCCCACCCACGCCAATCATTCACTGGAAACAGCCCACAGGCTCAAAATCCAATTAACCAACCGGGGACCCTGCTGACCCAGAGCAAATCAAAGTCTGAAAATGTCAGATGGGGTTCAGAGGGTCAAAACCACAAGTCCCCTCAACTACACAGTCCACCACGCCTAAACACACAATCGGCGACACTTAAACGGGCATCAGAAATGGATCACGTGTACAGAATCCCTGATACCAGCCCCAAGCTTTAAGCCACTGCTGTTCGCTCAGAAAATGGGTTATAGAGAGTATCTCAGAGCCTTTGGCTCCTGGTCCCCCATCTGTGTTACAGAACAGAGGCTCCTCAACACCCAGAAGGAGATAAAGCTTCACACCCCTTACGGGCTTTTACATTTCAGCAGCACTGAGGATATTTTTAACCAAACCCATTTACAGGGGGTGAGACAGAGGTCGCCGGGCCTGGCGATGGGGGGGGCCTGGCGATGGGTACCTCGGAGCTTGTACAGGTTGCCGGCAGCAGACAGCACAGTGAAGGTGTAGGGGGCTTCATCGCTGGGCCGCACCGTGGCCCCGGGCAGGGGCAGCGAACCCCGTGCCTTCTGGCCCGCCTCAGGCTCGCTGATGAAGTAGCGAAGTTGCCCACAGTCTGTGTCCAGCACAAAGTACCTGGAGCAAAAGGGGACGGAGGAGACCTCAGTCAAACTCAGACTCACACGCAACTTACACATCTATACTGCAGCTTTGAGGCCAAATACCTTTTTGAGGATTTGACAGCAAACGCCCTTTAGGTATTTAAACCTGCAATATTCCGGTTGCTAACACCGATTGCAACAAATGACCACAGATGCAGTGAAACATTTAATTCAGTTTGTAAGGTGAAGGCGGTTGGATGAACCCCAATACATTCATCTACCACCAGTGTTTTCCAGTCTGGTCCTTGGGGACAAACTGTCGGCCATTTTTCCTTTTTTCCAGAAGTTCCATGTTTTTGCTCCCTCCCAGCTCCCTGCCAGACAGTCCATGTTTTTGCTCCCTCCCAGCTCCCTCCCAGACAGTCCATGTTTTTGCTCCCTGCCAGACAGTCCATGTTTTTGTTCCCTGCCAGCTCCCTCCCAGACAGTCCATGTTTTTGCTCCCTGCCAGACAGTCCATGTTTTTGCTCCCTGCCAGACAGCCCACATTTTTGCTCCCTCCCAGCAGGGACTGGACTGTCCGCAAGGGCCAGATTGGGAAACATTGATCTACCGCAACCAATCCAACACAGGCATACAGCAAAAGATCAGTCTGGACATGGGACACCAGTAAGGTCACGCTGGTGTGAATGGCAGCTTCACGCTGAGCAGCGGGATGAGTGTGGAGCGAAAACTCCACCTTTGTACACAGAGCTGGGTTTGTTTACTGCACTCACAGGCTCAGGAGTGGCACTGCCACCCGCTAAACAAAAGATTTGTTTCCTACAATAACACAGTCACATGACAAATCAACACTGTCAGCGAAGGAACAAATACATTTGCGATTACTGTACCCGGATTCCAGTGAGCGTGTCAGAAATACTATATCAACGGTCCCCAGACAGCCAACGGCACACAATCACAGCCTACAACTCATTGTTAATTTACAACTAGCACTTTGACACAAATATGTGACACCATTTCAGGGAAATATAGTAAAAAAAAAATAGCTGCAGGACAAAAAAAATAACGAGAATATATTTCAAAAGAAGATTGTGAGATTAGACAGCTTTGTATGTTATGCTTTCAAAGGGGTCCAGCCAAGGCCCTCAGTTCACTGAAGACGTCCGTTCTGTACTGCTGGTTCTGAAGTGCACTGATGTGGGAATCTCTCTATCTCTGGTGGTTACTGAATTACAAGGTAGGGTTTCGGGCTAAAATTCGCTAATGTTTACGCGACTGTTATGCTTCCATCCCATCCGACGAAGCCTCTATGAAGGCAGAGACACAAAGCAAAGCCGCCAGTTCCACACAAACGATTCCGCTGACAGGAAGCGTTTTGAATTTGGAAACTGAGACACAATCGCAGCCAATTATCCGGCGACAGCATGACACTCTTTCCCAGCTGCCCCTTCCACACATCTCACTTTCGGGGGGGGAACAGCTGGTTAGTATGATTGGAAACATTTTACGAAGAAACTTACACGCGGCCACTAAGCGTTTAGCCTGAATCTTTACACAGCTTCTACACTCTTCCCAAGCAGGAGAAGATGGCCTCAGTCTCTCCATCCTTCTTCTCTTCCAATCCATTTTGACGCCATAAAAACTTCACAGCGACGGATCCTGCTGGCGGAATATCAAGCTCCGCTCAGCAAAACTCTCCCAAAGCACGATTATTATCGCCAAGCCAATGAACTGCTGCCACGTGCCATTTAAGGCAGTGCTGTCTTTTGGATAATACTACCTTAATAATACACCATACTTTGCCAGTATGGTGTATACAGCGGGGTCCAGCCACAATACAAACAAGTAAAATAAGTGCACACTGTTGTACATGTAGGTACAATTTCACAGCTGGACATTTTACGGGAGCAATTAAAGTTCAGATTACATGTTCTCATTAACCACCACTCCCCCTGCTGGCCCGTCATGCAGAATACATTTGCTAGATGATGGAGGGTGATTTAGCAAACGTGATTATCCGAATGACCCAAACAGCACACGCATGGGTTTTGTTTTGAACGCCGGCTTTTTGCCAGACCGTGTGTCGTGTTCTCGCCGGTCCATGGGCTCTGCCTCCAGCTTGACATATAACCAACATGTGATCATCTGTAATACGCACAAGTTTAACTCTAAGCCCGGTGGCTGAAGGAAGGTACTACAACCCCCCCCCCCCACACACACACACACACACATACACACACACAACATAATTAAAAACTAAAGGGAATAAGACAAATGATGAAGTAATGTATCGAACAGGCTTCATACGAGTCGAGACAGAAAGTTGACATGGTGCTGGGATTCGGGTGGCAGACTGGGACACTGCCAGTGGAGTCCCAGGAAGTCACAGCACTATGTTGGGTCTTGTGGGGACACAGACTTGCCCCATAACTCGAAGGCAAAGGCTGGGTTAGGCCGCAAAGAGCAGGATCGGGCACAGACAGCTGGAGGACACGCCGGAGACGGGGGGCCAGGTTGTGTGACAGCAGGTCACCGGCTGGCTGGGACAGCCGTCCACCTCCAGGGCTGGGCTGCAGCATCACGGTACGAGCCAGCATGTTTACTACTGTGAAATGCTTACTGTTAATGTTTAAAAAAGGGATGAAAATTAAAGCACTAAAGCTTCTAACAGGGGGCAGGAAGGTGGGACAGCCTGTCCAGCACCACCAGGAAGCAAGGATGAGGATCGGAAGGAGAGGAAGCAGAGAACACTGGACAGGGGGGAGGAGGAGAGGAGGAGAGGTGAGCTTTGAGGTTCAACCAAGGCTCGGACTGGCCGGGGCCTGATGGATCAGAACACACACTGCCTGGATCTGATCGATCGATTCACATCCCCATCTTCTGCAGACATCACATCCCCCTGATAGCATCCTCCTGGAAACTCAAAATCGCTAAAGACGGGTCCTCTGGCACCATGGCAACGGAGCTTGCTGGGCCACCACAATAACACCTGCAGCCCTGGATTGGTTTCAGATATTAAAAGTATATAATCCTCAATCGATCTTTCAATGCATATTTTATAATGCAGAAAAGACAATGCAGGAAGAACTTGGTAGGCCTGTGAAACAGTGTTAATGTTCGCTAATGTTTGATCAACAAACTTTGTTGTTTTTAATTTATAGAAAAAGATCAATTTTTTTATGAATGCACGGATTACGGGTTTACAAGCAACAAATCGCATGCAAACATCCAATACACGAATCTCTATGCTAAACAAGATTCAGATTCTTAATAAATAAGGGCTTGTGGCAATGTCCGTCTCTCCGAAACTGCGTTTTGCTTTTAAAACCACAGATCTCGGATCAGTGATCATAGCGTGAAAAAAGCACCTATGTAATTGATTTCTTCCTCCATTAACCGGTACTAAACAGAAAGTTGTGTCATGAAAACCTCCCAAACATTATTGCCTCACCACACTTTCTGATACTCGCCAATGATCCGCAGTCCAATCGGGGTGGAGACACGTATTCTAATTAAAATCGTATATTTGTGAATTGATTTCAAACTAATGTTTTTGATTTTCAAATGTACGGTCGTGTTTGATAAGCCGCTTCGGAAAATACGCAATATTGTGTGTATATATAGGCTAGAATATATTCTAATATTAATGTAAAAATAATAAACGTGCTCCCCCAGCAGAAGCTGAAAGAAACCATATAGAATTCACTTTCACTAATCGCCCGGAGCAGAGAGCCGCTTTCGCTGTCCTTTACCTGTGTTGCCAGCCCTGGACCAAATTGGTGTATTTGCGAAGCAGCCCCTCCACACGTCGCGGGTCAGCCTGCCGCCCAGGGGAGCTGCTCCCCGTCGCCTCTCTGACATCTACGCCCCGGCTGGCCGGGACGGCGCCTGGAGCCGACGTAGGGCTGCGGGACTCTCCTGTCTCGTCGTTTCTCGCCTCCTTCCCTTGATCCGGCTTGGAAAATGTTTTATCAATCCCGTTCTTCTCCATGCCTCCCTCGACGGGACCCACAGTGCACTTTTATTCATTCAAATTATCAGCACGAAACGCGCATTTTACCCACTACTCAAATAAAGAACTTAATGCATATTTTGTCGCTTAGTGTTCGGACCCCCCGTTTCCTCCATATTCCTCTCCCGTCAGGAGTGTGTTTTTATTTAAAGGCACCGTGCACCGGTGAGTGTTGGTCCTTCGGTCCGGTCACTGCCCCCTCCGGGCATGTGAGCCGCACATCACGGCGGCGTCCCGCACTCTGCGCACCGGCGGTCCCGTCGCTGATGCGCCCGTTTAGCTGGGAGAAAAAAAAATCCATTTGAAATTCTTTTATCGTAATTATAGGTTGCTTTGAAAGCGCTGCTCTCCTGGATTTAATTAAGAAACGGTAGCCTGTTAATAACGGTGCAGTTTGGAAATAAAAATGTTATGGACTGTTGTTTTGATCAAGTATTTAGATTTTTAAATGGTGGCAATTCATGTAATGGCGGACATACCTAATAATTAATTCACATTAAGTAATGAAAGATGGGTTTTAAAGGCTATGTCCCAAACCCCGGCTCAGGGGTGGACCTGGATTAAAAACCAGCCCTGGACCTTAGCCCAGACAGGCCGATCCCGGGGGGTGGGGTCCCCCACAATAAATTTTGCTGAGCAGAGGGTGTTGTTCATGATGACTTTCACTATTCCACAAACTCAAAAGCCCACAGGGAAAATGCCCAGTAAGCCAGATGGCCAGTCGAAGCCTGTCCGGCGAGAGACGGACTCGGCTCCGCACAGCGGGACCATGCCCAGCCTTCTTTAGTAATCGCACGGCTATGTTTGGTTTTGTGCAAAAACAGCAGTGTTGCTGTTTGCTTTGCCTGCGCATGTGTAGCATGTCTTTTTTACTGAGCAAAAAGTATCAAAGCAAGACGCGCTGCAAACTTTTGAGACGCAACCTCCAGAAGACCCCAGAGTGCAAGCCCTACAAATCCCTGCGTGTCAGAAGATGTGCGGAGCTTTGCAGTTATGTGATTGTTCCCGAGGGAATCATGCAATCAGATTTCCCCTCTTTTTGCGTATGGAGCCCGCCTCAGCTCAGATCCTCGACTCAGCAATAATGGTTCCTCGGGAACGTAAACGTATTTCGAAAAAAATCTTTGATAAGTGCATTTCCACCTGCAAAACTAATAATGCTCCGAAGTTTGTACGGCGCGTATAACTGAAGCTCAATCGACAGATTGCGGTAAATGTAAACTATATGCTTCTATAGATGGGCTGCGTAAGGTTGTTTCCATTTTGGCGCCGAATCTCATATATTTGGTCATGAGGCACAAATGTAATAAGATAAATTGAATTTTTCATTAATCCCAGGGAAAATTTCTGGAATAAATGCCTCCCAGTTCCATCTCACTCAAGGATGTCCATACCTACCCCAGGCCTTGCATTGTTTTTAAAAGCATACAGTATATAAACAAAAGTATTGGGATACACCAATTAATCAGTGAATTCGGGTTTCATTCAAACCTGTTGCTGTAGGTGTATAAAATCAAGCATCTGGATATGCTGGATATCACCAAACACGATGCCAAGGGTCTGATGGAGTGCTGTAAAGCACGCTGCCACTGCACTCTGGAACAGTGGAAACGTTCTACGGAGTGATGAATCACGCTTCTCTGTCTGACAGTCTGATGGACGAGTCTGGGTTTGGCGGATGGCAGGAGAACGTTACCTATCTGACTGCGTTGTGCCAACTGTAAAGTTTGGTGGAGGAGGGATGATGGTATGGGGCTGTTTTTCAGGGGTTGGGATAGACCCCTTAGTTCCAGTGAAGGAAACTCTTAGAGCTTCAGCATACCAAGACATTTTAGACAATTAAATGCTTTCAACTTTGTGGGAACAGTTTTGGGAAGGTCCTTTGCTGTTTCAGCATGACTGTGCCCCACTGCACAAAGAAAGGTCCATAAAGACATGGTTTGGTGAGTTTGGTGTGGAAAAACTTGACCGGCCCACATAGAACCCTGACCTCAACCCCATCGAACACCTTTGGGATAAACTAGAACAGAGATAGTGAGTCAGGCCTTCACATCCAACATAAGTGCCTGACCTCACAAATGTTCCTCTGGATGAATGGGCACAAATTTCCACAGACAGACTCCAGAACCTTGTGGAAAGCCTTCACAGAAGAGTGGCATCTGTTATAGCTGCAAAAGGGGAACCAATTCCATACTGATGCCTATGGATTTAGGATGGGATGTTATAAAAGTTCATGTAGGTGTGATGGCCAGGTGTCCCAGTGTCTGTATAGTGTACCTGCTTGACATCTGCACTCATTGATATTTTGACCAGGGACCATCAGTAAAAATGTACACGAAACCCCTCGTCAGTCTCTTTGGAGCCCTAAACT
Organism: Cyphomyrus plagiostoma; assembly: GCA_019775915.2. Lineage (NCBI taxonomy): Eukaryota > Metazoa > Chordata > Actinopteri > Osteoglossiformes > Mormyridae > Cyphomyrus > Cyphomyrus plagiostoma. Next base: position 3,525,886 of record JABFEA020000050.1, on the reverse strand, counting down.
GCAACCCCTGCAGTCTCAGAGGAGAAAGAGGCAGTGTGTCCATGCACTGGGAAAGGAAATGCAAAGCGTGTCTTTAAGACGTTTTGTTCATTCAGCCCCGTGTTTGTATCCTGGGCAGGCAGAGTACCTCTAAAATCCATATAAAATAAAAACATATTTTCGGAACCTCAAGAGCAATTCACTTTTGCTGTTTCACTTGATATGATTACACTTTGAATGTGTCAAAGATTCATAAATGAAGATGAATGTTGCAGAGATGCATTCACAATTGATCCTGCATATTGAGCATCATCTCCTCCAGAGACTATATCATCCAACGTCGATATCTATTTTCTCTGAAGATTAAGAAAATTCGATGTTCTTGTGTTTATTGAAAACATAGTTCATACATCGAAAACATCTGTAAACTATTGTTTTAAATAAGATCAGTTTAAAAAAAAAAAACAGTTACCAAGCAAAAAGCGAAGGGGTGGATGCATCCTGTAAGCATTGGCCATTATGTGTAAAAACATCACAGCCACACCGACAGGATCTGAGGCCTAATCAGTGCAGGAACAAACTGAGTATTTCCAAATGTATTGCATGGATTTTTCACATCTTGCTACCAATCGTCCCAGTCGCATTTCTGTCAGATGGAGATTAAATATTCAATTCCTCAGACGTGTATCTGGTGCATGCACAGCTGTGCTCATCGCTGCTGTATTTCCACAGTAACTGCTCTGACATTGCCATCTGCAAAACGTGCGTTGGGTGTAATTTATACTGGTCTACTCCTGGGTGACTGGTAAATCATGTTCTCGGGGGTGGGGGGTTCCTCCTGAGTACACCCCTGCAGTCTGTGAACATTTACAGCAGTTTATTATTGTATTATAGTATTATGTAGTATAATAATACCTTAGATTTACACTTCAATGTTCAAAGCCCGAATAGACACATAGCAGACACAAAAATAAGAAACTACAACAAGTACACAGTGATAAGCGATAGAAGATGGATGAAGCAAGATGAGCAGGTAGGGAATGAGTGATCAAAGACAAGAAAGCAGAGTGAAGGGAACTTGAAGCTTGGGAGAATAAGGAGGCTCTCAGGCAAGATCTGAAGACCGGGTGAGAGGCAGAGTTACAGATATCACAGGGAAGGGAATTCCTGAGACATGGAGGGGCCCTGGAGAAGATTGGATCACAGATGCTGTGGAGTTTGGAAGGAGGAACAGTGAGGAGCCCAGAAGAGGAACATCTAAGAGCATATGGAGGTCGATAAGGCAGGAGAACATCAGACAGATGGGGTGGGGGGGAGAGCAAAATTATTAAGGGTCTGATAGGTGAGAAGAAGAATTTTGAAAGGGGTGTGAAATTTCAGAGGGAGCTAGTGCAGGTTGTGGAGAATTGGGGGGCAGATGGGTCCAGGTGTTGGTGAGGAGGGGAGCTGCAGAGTTCTGGACCATCTGAAGCCTGTGCAGGGATTTGGAGTTGGTGTTTAGGTAAAGATGAAAGTAGAAGATCACCCCCTCCCCACCACCTCCAAAGAAGAGCAGAGTCTCCAGGAGCCTCTGAAGGGGATGGATCTTCAGAGTTACAGTGATCACAACACCTAGGAGAGTTTCCAACCTGAGGTGGCTGCAGTTGTTCACAGACCACACGTGCTCCAGCAGATGGTTAAGGGGTTAGGGGCGGGTGAATACAGGCAGAACGAGGGTTCAGAGGGACAGAGGTAAAAGATCACTCTCGTGTGAGGGAGTAGGTACGGCCTGAGCCTGGACACAGACGGGGGGGGGGGGGGGGGGTGGGGGCCACGAGA
>JABFEA020000050.1:3502013-3514662 GCA_019775915.2 Cyphomyrus plagiostoma | reverse complement strand
CGCACCTCGGAGAGAGACCTCGCACGCGCACCTCGGAGAGAGACCTCGCACGCGCACCTCGGAGAGAGACCTCGCACGCGCACCTCGGAGAGAGACCTCGCACAGTGCAGAGGCAGAATTCAAAGCCACGTCACTGGAGGTGAAGTATCAGAGCCCCCCCCCTCTTTAACACCCATGTTAACTGGGGGCTTTCAGGGTACGATCTAAAATTCATTTTTAAATTTGCACACCTCCCTTTTCGGAGGAATACACTTGGCACTGTTTTAGCTCATAACGCCGCTGCTTACCTTGCAGCTGGCATCCTGAGCGCCCCCCCCCACCCCCAGCAGAAAGCAGTCTGACAACCCAGGAGAAGCGTCTGTTTTAGAGAGGAAAGCTACAGTACACAGTAATGGGGATGGGTCACAGCCAGCATCCTTCATCCAGCTGGGTCACATGACCAGCTTTCACCTTGGATACGGCAGAATTCATCTCCCAGTCGCTGCCCGGCTAAGTCCTGCCAGGGGCACCGGGGGATAGAGGGTCGAATCCATCTCCATCTGGCACCAGCCCTCAGGCTCTGTGCTACAACTCAGCCAGGAAACAAGGGCCACTTATGAGCAAAAATGGGGGCTGTGAGGATCGGTAACTTCTGGAGACATGTGACCCACCATCCATAAAGTACATCCTACACTTAGGAGACATGATAACTCACGCATTTATGAGTCAAGCCCGCAGTTGTACTCGCCGATGACAGCATGCCATGACTACAGAACACACTGCCCCCTACAGGGCTCCAGGTAAAAGCACAGTCACCTGGAACCACTTCCCACTAGACCGCTGCCACAGGCCGACCACAGGGCTGCGCTATGCTCACATTCGGAATTGGTGAAAATCTGCAGCGCAAATCCGAAAGCTAGAAGACTGTGCACCGAATAAGCAAAAATTCTCAAAACAGAAATTTTACAGAAAAAAAAAAACAAAAACGACACTAACACAAATTACATAATCGATGTAATAGCATCAAGGTATGTGAATGTTCCAAATGTCCAGGTTTTACACTTGCAGAGATACTTGCATATCAACGCTACCCCCTTAAACCCACCTGAACTCGCGATGCTTCGACTCCAGGCTGGACTTCCCTCCCCCATCATGCCCCCCCCAGCCCCGCTGTGTTGACGGAGCGTGTTTGCCGTGCCTCAGAGCATAGCGCGATCGCAGGAAAAACATTTGAACAATCACGCTGTGAGGCGCCTTGTAGTGAACCATAGGAGACTCTCTGTAAAGTAAATGTGTCCAAGCCTCTGAAACTTTGTTAAAAAAGGGAATGAGTGTAGTCTTCTTTTTTTGGACGTAGAGGTCTGAGAGAAGTCCCCAGCTCACACGACGTACTGGTATGGCTCAGCCTTGCCGTAGTCGGGCGTAGCAAGTGGGTTGAGCCAGGCTACGGAGAAGGGATGGCCGAACACCGCCCTCATATTCATCCACTTGGTCTTCTTACCCCACCTCCTCTCCTCCTTTTTCAGCTGCTCTATGCCCTGGAAATGAGAAACGGGCCAGATGTAACACTGGCAGAACCGGAACTCCTAGTCCAGCAAGGATCAGGCTGTGTGTAACCAGGATCTGGACACATCTGTACTTTTCTGGATACTTAGGGATCTGCACTCATTCTGTCCGTTTTTGGGAGGGACTGTGCCAAGCACAATAGATTAAACATTTATCTTCTAACGTTTTTAGCACATAATTATTAGTGCATAAATAACGTGTCATTTTTAAATTTTAAATAGAGCAAAAAACCACCACATGATGCAGGGCTTGGCCTAAATCAGGACTGAAGATCATGACATCGGTGTTTTGAAAGCCACACCCTCCAATAAGCCCCACCCTTAATAAGCTCCACCCACTGACTCCAGCCTTCTTGCAGGCTGTTCCAGCAAGATACAGCATCTCTCCTCGACATCTTGTATATGCTGATAGGTTTAAGACGCACTGCCAAAAGTGACCGTCATTATCAAACAAGAGACCCCAATTAAGTGCAGCTAACAAGGTCCTTGAAAATCCTTCCCATGTCTGGAGGTGATTATGCCTGTTAAGGACAAACCAAGTGCCCTGCACAGACTACTACGTGGTTTTTCTACCCCTGAAATCTCGAGAGCTAATCTCTAAATTAGAGAACAAATGCCTTACTCAAGTAGAGGCCTGCTTAGCGGGATAATTTGCTGGATTTAAGGTAGTCTGGGCTAAATGGATTTTATCACTAATATTATAGCCCAGACTACCTTAAAGTTGACAAGTTATCCCGCTAAGCAAGAAATCCTGCTTCATGATACAGGCCCCAGAGGAGGTATCAGGAAGCTCATTTTTGACGGTATACAAACCTGACGACCATTTTATTACTTTAATAACAGGCTTTCCAAACACAACAATTAAAAGGAATTAAAACTGATTCTATGATAAAAGACTAAAGATAATTAGACAATTCTGAATCACTGGTAGTTTTAGTTTTCTATCTGTACAATCCTCACCCCTGCATAGCTGTTCCAAAGCATTTGAAGATTAAACAGCACAATATCAATTTATCAGCATGATTTACTAGCTGTGTTTCTCTAATGCACATAAAAGAAATTAGAAGTACCAGTCAATAAAAAATAAGCTCACAATAAACTACATTTCAAGTCAACTACAACCTAATACTTAAATCGACTGATCTGACACCATTTAATATTTACGCAACTGGGATAACTGTCCATCACCACAGTGTGAAGACTTAACAGTCACCGAGAGAAACTTCTAGAAATATGGAGACTTGGAGAGATTCCACTAAGGCCGGTAATTTTGTCCTCCAGATTTTTATGCTGAGCATGGGGCCAAGAGGGACCTATGACTTTTCTAGCTATGTGACCTGCATTTGCTGTGCCAGAAGATGGTCTTCTCAGGCCTTGGAGGGCAAAGCCTCATCCATCACATCCTCAAACAGAAACCTCAGGAGATCCACCTGATTATTACCCGCCTTAGAGCAAAGTCTAAAGCTGATAACTTACATCAGACCCCTAAACAACACAGAGGTTAAAATGCAGGTTGGGAAAGATGGATGACAAAAATAAAAAGTAATAAGTCTCTTTCAGCCAGGTAGGCAATTCCTGCCACCCTGTAGTGGGTTTTGTACCAAATTCGGTGCACAAATGCCCTCCCCACGACGTAACAGGGCAGAATCACTATTTTTGAGTGTTGGGCCCAATATTTCACTCCTCGATTACCTGTTCATTCAGGACAAAGAGCCTCGATTCTCATAAATTGTGCTGTGGACTGGAAGGTCAGGAATTTAGGTGCTAGAACTGGCAGTGGAGGGGGGGGGGCAATCAGCTAGCCACTCACCGTTTCGTCGGAACAGATAGAATGCACTTGGGTCCCAAACATCACAGATGTAAAAATTAGGAAAAGTAGCCCCTCGAAAGACAAAAGGATGAGCAGGATGACGGTGACTGGTGGCGAGAAGGTACTGCACTCTGAGGAGTAAAAACATAGTGATGAACACCAGAGGGCACCAGAGAGGCACGGTCATTTACACTATGCAACAAGAGACACAGCAAGGCAGCCACCTAGTGGGCAGTTACTGTTACGGCGAAAGAGGATTTTGGGACTTACTGGTCCAGTCCGCTTCAAAGCAGAAAAGAAAGTGGAAGGCCACCATGATCAAGGCATGCAGGGATATCAGGGCAATGTACATCTGTAACAGAGAGAGGCTCCAGTTTCTATGCAGCTCGGTACAGAGACAGCCAATGTCCTGTGCAAAGTTGGGTAATTCAGGTCACGACAGTAAAAATCCAGACTAGGATTTTGTTTCAACCAACCAGCTGAGTACTCTGGGACTGTGTGTCTTTATGCTCAACTGGTCAGTTGAAACAAAATCCCGGACTGGACTTTTACTCTCTGGATCTGAATGACCCAACTCACTGTGTGTCACTGACAGTCACTGGCTGTCATACTCCAACACAAGAACCATAATACTATTTTTTTTTCCCATACAGATAATCCATGCTAGCAGCTAAACAGTTTTTCAGCATGAAACTATTTCTACCAGGATAATGAAAGTACTCTGACCTTGATCATGCCTGGCTGTCCTGAAACCAGTCAGATTGCAGAGCACATCCAGAGCTCCCAGGCTAACATCACAGTGGGTAGAAGGTTCTCTCTTTCACATATATTGTGCACAATGTGTACATGGAAGCACTAATTCTAAAATATCCTCAGGAGGGAAAAAATTCTACTAAAGCAAATTACTTACAAAAAAAAAAAAAGCATAATTTAAGCTGCTTTTAGGGCCTTGTGGCTTGATGCTGATTATTATTAGCATTAAAACGTGACACGTGTGCAAAGGGGCGGGCACACGTGTGCAAAGGGGCGGGCACACGTGTGCAAAGGGGCGCTCACCGTGAACAGCACAAAGTACTTCTGATTGCTCTCGCCCACGCAGTTGTTGACCCAGGGGCAGTGGTGATCCATCTTGCGTATGCATCGCTTGCAGACGCTGTGGCGGAAACGCAAAGGGCACGTGTGTCAGTCTGGCGCCCCCCTGTGCCCAACAGGAGGACAATCACCAGAACTGTATAGGCAGGTTAACTACGGATAGTAGACATACAGAGTGGGATCTGAACGTGTGGTGGGCATGTGACACGCTTAGACACCTTCACCTGTCAAGACTGAGGAGCTAGAGGGGCCCCAGATACAATCCCATCATTAACCCCCCCCATCCTGCCTAGAGAGGGGGGTCATCACTTGGGGAGAATCAACGGTGTTTGAACTCCTAGGCTGAAAGGCCAAATACTCTCAACACCCTATAACACGTTTAGCTCCATATCACACCAAGTTTTTGCAGGATAAATGAAAACAGAGATGAAGGTGGCGCGCAGTGGCGTGTACCCGCTCTGGCCTCGAAGGGTCAGGGGGCCGGGCCATACCTGCAGTGATGTGCACGGTCTGGCTTGATGCTGCAGCATTTGGGACACTTGTAGACCACCTGACCCGGTTTCAGCTGCAGGCTCTCAATAAACTCCTTGGTGGCATTTCCCTTGGGCACGGCGCCCTGCAGTACGACACGAACACAGGGGGCACCATCACAGCAGGCGAATGACAGCGGAGGCCTGGTTCAGACTGTCCACAGTCCTGAATGGTCAATTTTCTTGCACCAAAGCACCACGCCAGGGGTGGCGCTGTACAGCAAATCTGCTCTTACATCATGTTTACAAAGTGTGGCATCAATGATAGATTAAAATGAAGAATTTTACTAAAGAATTTCATAGCATACAACGCATGCTTATTACCACTGATGAAAACATTTTCATAAACAGATAAAATATGGAAATAAACCAAAGAGCGACGAAATGATACCTATAAATATTACCTCTGAAACTAACAAATAAAATGGTCAAATACTCATTCATCTTAAATACTATTTATTTAAAGTAAGGAATTATTTATATTGAGGTCCCTATTATGCAAAAGAGCCACAGGAACAACCAATGGTCCTGCACATAGAGACCTTTTATAGAAGCTACTTTCAACAGGTTCTCAAATTATTTAAATTTGAACACACAGATTCCACTATGTCATTATGTATTTAACAAAAAGGGAGAAGCCATTTGTGGGGGGAATCAAGTACGCCCCATTATTCAATAGGTTGTAGAATCACCTTCAGCAGCAAGAACTTGAGGTGATCGTGTTCTGTACGACTCTCAGTCTCTCGCGTCGTCGTGGAGGAACTTCGGCCCACTTTTTGGGGACGTTCATCCCTGCACGGCTCTTAAGGTCCAGCCACAGCCTTTCGGTCGGGTCGAGGTCTGAACTTTCACTGGGCCACTGCAACACCTTGATTCTATTCCGTTTCAGTCGTTCTATTATAGGCCTGCTGTTACCCTTGTGATTATCGTCCTGTTGCGTTACCCAATTTCGGCCGAGCGTTAGCTGTAAGACAGACGACCTCACATTTGAGGTCAACGATACTTTGGCATACAGACGAGTTCATGGTCGACTCAATGACTGCAAGGTGCCCGGGTGCCGTGGCTGCAGAACAAGCACAAATCATCACCCCTCCACCACCGTGCTCTACAGACGGCGCGAGGTGTTTGTGCTGATACGCTGTGTTTTGTTTATGCCAAACGTGGCTCTGGGTATTACAGCCAAACATCTCCATTTTATTATCGTCTGTGCAAAGGTCACTGTTCCAGAAGTCCCGTGGTTTGTTCACATGCAAGTTCGCAAAACTAAATCTTGCTACCATGTTAGTTTCAGAGAGAGGGGGCCTTCCTCCAGGCAATCCTTCCAAACAAGCCAAACTTGGTTCATCCTCTTTCAATTGCACTGTCAACTTTAACAGGCTGGGATGGAGCTCATCGGTTTTTTGCAGTTTCTCTGAGCATGGGACAGTCTGACCTCGGGGTGAATTGTCTGGGACGTCCACTCCTGGGAAGATTGTCAACAGTCTCAAATATTTCCCATTTGTGAATAATCTTTCTCACTGTGTAATGATGGACTTCCGACTGTTTGGAAATGGCTTTATAACCCTTCCCAGACTGATTGCTGCTCTAAGATCACCGCTGATGTCGTTCCTCCCTGTCGCTGTGGCAACACACCTAATGCTCCAGACCAGCAAACTGGCAAAACCTCCGCTTTTATAGAGCTGCTCACACTTGCAGATAATCAGTCCACCAAGAGCATTTGACCAAGCAGAACCTGACCCTCTTAGTTCCCACAGAAGCAGTACTTTAAGGTGCATTTAATTTCTCCACACACTACTTCTGAATTTTGGCTTAGTATTTGTCAAAATTAACAATGACAAGGTGCAATATGTCATATGTTGATGTTCAGCCGAGGTTGTATTCACCTAATTTTAAAACCTGCCAAGGGCCAGATGGTTTTTATTACGTCCTGATACATAAAACTTTTGAACAGAGAGGTGCACTTTCTTTCTCATGTAACTGTACATCACCACAGCCGTGCGCAGGGTGGCATGTCCACGTGAACCTTGAGCCCGTTAAACGCCAGCTGAAGCCAGGCCCTATTAATGTCCTGGAGGTTATATTTTACCACAAACTGAGGAATGATCCCTTATTGTACCCGACTGTACATTAAGTCTCATGCTATAAAGCAGAACAATATCTACCTGATCAATTTCAACCCCACTGTGGCTACTATCGGTTACATTCTGCTAGTTAATAATTAACTGTGCGATTGTTAGCATCTCTTGCCATTCGCCACACCCGGCTGCAGTGACTGATTGGTTAAACAAGGCGTGAGTCACTCTGCCAAGTACTACAAGGGCTCTGAGTGTCTGTACTAAGTGACCTTAGAAACACTCACAACCCCCCTGCTTGGACTTTGCATTGGTTTCCTCCAGATACTCAAATACACCCCCCAAAGACTAGCAGACTGGTAAACTCCTGGCGACAGGGAGCCGAGCCCCCCCCGCGCGCGTGGCCGACGCGACAGACTCACCGGGTCGGTGCACATGGCCCTGAAGTGGGAGGCCAGAGACAGGAACGCCAGGCTACTGAAGAGGGCGCCGTTGAGCAGGCTATAGGCCAGGCTCCTGGAGGGCAGCAGCATGATGAAAAGCACCACGAATTCAGCATAGAAGACCAGCAGCCAGGTGATTATGGCGCAGGCGATGCCACAGCCGTCGCGGATGAACCACATGGCATCGGAGGAGGCGCGCGGCGGGGGCGGGGCACACTGCTCCGGGCACAGGTAGCCAGCCTGGCGCTCAATATCCCGGCAGCGGTGCGCTGGGCTGCCCATGTTACCACAGGCTGCCCCTCGGCATGCTGGGAAAGTAGTGGGCGGGGGAGCACAGAGAGAGTGAGCGCTCATTAAACATGGACTGATTCACCTCCAAGTACGCCTACACAGGCAACGTTTACCACCACTTAAGCCATGCAAGTGTGTGGGCCCCCTCAGATATGGGGCCACAAAGTCACTACACTATGGGCGGCCACCCGCGTGTATACCTACCACAGCTGACACCAACAAGGCCCTCACTCACAACCCTCACCTCGGTCTCCTCACACCGGGCTGATCTGCATTACCACCTTAATGGTTCTGGCCCTTAAAGTAGGAGCAGTATAATTTATGATACATCTGGTACGCAGTGCTTTTAGACTAATTGCTGAAAAGCAAAAACAAAAACTAATTACAGCCAGTGTTTAATTTTACCCGTCGCATGGATTTTCTAACATTTTATCATAATACACAGACCTTTGGATAACCACAAAAAGCACAAGTTTGGGGCACACCCTAGACGGGATACCAGCCCATTACGGAACGCTATTTATTATTATTATTGATATTTTTTAATGCCGGTTTTAATCCTAAAGGGGATTCTTGTCAGAAATGGAATCGGTTTACTAAATATATAGTCTTAAGTCGAGGTACATCCGATCGCAGTTACGTCCGAGGTCCCTAGTAAATAATATAAACTGATCAAGAGACGCCTGAAAGTGGACGTAGTATGACGTCAGCAGGTGTATCGCTTAGTGTGACCGGCGCGTTACAATGGGTAGCACTGCCAGCCATATAATGACCCTCTGTCCATATCTAACCTATAATACATTGTGCATACAGTATTGTATATGTGATGGACAGCTATAAAATTAAGATACACGCAAACTGACTTCCGAAAAGAGGTCCCGGTCCCAAAAGCCAACGCAGGGCTGCGATCAGAGCATAGTGTGGTGTCACCTTTAGGCAACTTAGCAAGGGACAGGACTGGTTGATCCTGCTTTCACAATTATTCGTTGCTTTGGATAAAAGCGTCTGCTATAGAAAGAAATATTATGTTTATGTTAGATGAAATAAAGTTAACTTTTCTTTTGTACAAAACTAGGAATAAATCGACTACCTACATAAAATGTTAACAGAAAGCTGTTCAACAAGTATATGTACCGAAATTGATGTGCTAAAGTATAAAATTGGGTTAAAACGGAACTAGGAATAGTCAAACACCCTGAACAAATAGGATATTGAGGACTTCTGGGTAATCGTGGTTTCTGCGGATACTTTCCTAACCTTTAATCTTATGACAAAGGTAGACTGTAGTTTATCTGGTTCATAATCTGTTGATCAAAACGCATTTTTTCTGAGAGCTCACAGGCTACGCCCAACACCCCTTCCGCCGCGCCCAAGCGGAGTTTCGGGGCCGTAAGAATAAGGAGGGGAGCCCGGACTACCGCGTGTGTCACGTAATAACCGGCGCGAGTGGCGCAGCACGTTTGACGCATGCGCAATACGCTCTTCCTAACTTTGGACAAATTCTTATTCGAAAAGGCACGTTTTATTTCTAAGACAGCCAAGATTACCTTTCTCATTTTTAGTTTTGTTAGGTTTCATTCTCAAATACAGAGGACAATGACCAGTGTAATAAAGAAGTAAATGCAGAATGCTGTAACAGGTATGTTACCAGCAAGATCCGCGTTTGAGGTTCACTCCCAGGCCGAAGCATAAAGTAGTGAGACTAGAGATTAGACTGGTATCTCTACATTCGTGGCCGTAGATGGGCACATTGCGATTTTCAGCTTCCATCCAGCCTCGATCACGATTCCTATCGGGGCTACTCATGCACTCCATCTCAAGATGCCCCCGCCCTGCCTGACAGCGTAGCGACAGACCTAAACCGATCAGTTACCGTATAAAAAATAAATGAAGACTGACGTGGTGAGTTACATTCTGTAAATCACTGCGCCCAGAAACTTCCAGGCGTAAGTACCATCAGCAACCCCGATTAAAAGCAAGCCGTCCAAAATAAGATCATGTAATGCAAACAGTATTTCAGAGACCCATGTGCTAACCGAAACATTGGGCAACTGCGGGTTTGTAACCAAAGCGGACGTTTTAAATTACACTGGTTTCGTTTTAACACCATTCAAATGCTTGCGATGTCTGTGTTATATCTTTTTTTGTAATACAAGCTGGTAATGCCTGCTGGATCTACGCTTCATATTTCAAGTAGCCTACTGTAGGGCTGACATCATATAAACTTTGCAAACAATGAGTTGTAACCAACTCAATAACACCAAGAAGCCAAGCAAGCATTTTCAAAGACACTGAATAAGGCACGAAAGCTTGTCACCCGGGGCTGGATATCATTGCAGGTACTTACCAGTAAAATTACAGTACTAGGAGAGGCATACATTAGTTTTTCGACATACCTTTTCCCACGATGGTGGGTCGTGCAGGGGAAATCCCCCCCCCTCCCTCTGATCGCCTATCTGCAGCACATTAACCAGGCTGCTCTACCACCAGCAGCCGTCCTATGTAGATGGCGATCCACGCTGCTTGGAAAAATCCGCTAGATGAAGAGTAGCGAAAATTCCGCAGATCTGAGCGGAGTGTTGCGCGGGATTAACGGGCGCTGCGCACCGCTTCCAACGTGGCTGTCAGGCACCCCGGCCGGGCTCCTGTGCGGTCGTTTGGAGAAGCAGGAAGTCTCCCCTATTCCTGTACTTCCATACACAGCACTTCCTGCGCGCTGCCGCTCCCAGCTCCTCATGCAACTAACCCGATTTTCTTTTCTTTTTCTTGCAGGATGGCTGTCTCTCAGGTGTCCTCGAAAGCTACAGTATTAGGTTACAAGAGACGCACTGGCCAATCATCATATAGGCCCTACCTAGTTTAGGCTACTAATTAGTCATCGAACAGGTAGTTAGATAGTAAAGATGGGGACGATAAATTTCAGCCTGCCCTGGTACTTCAGGAATGAATCACAGAAATGCTTAATAAACTGTTGCATATGCCTCCGCTTTCATTAATATTTCTCTTTTTTTAACTAAATTGTTAACACATCATTGCGCTATTATAGCGACTGTTAATGGGCCTATGTGCGATCATACGCCACTAAATTCACACCTCCAGCTTCTCGCGTAATATAACGTGCCCACACACTGATAACAAAATATAAACAATGTGGACTGGAAATGGGGAAAATTCCTGTAGCCGAATCCATAGTTTTTAATTGGAACTAATTCAGTAGCTTTAAACACACACAACCCTGGGGAGAAGAATCGCCAATCCAAGATGTGTAAAACAGGATCCCTTAAACGTAAAAAAGTGAAACTCCTTGGTAATCTCTTCATGAGAACTGTCCTGCGGTGAACTTTAGGGAAGTAGATAATTGACATTATAGCACAAAACGTGTGAACTTCTATCATTTTATGTTTTTGCCACATACCACCAGGGGGCGAGGTAACCATATTTATTGCTACCACACCTTTAAAACACGCGTCAGGCATTAAATTTCTAAAATGCACATAATAATGGCCGTCCGAGTGAATATACAATTGCATATAACCCTTTTTATGCTTCCGGTAAGTGAACGGAGAGCCTTCAGCCCTCTTTTATAAACCCGCACTCTCTGGTTTCAATGTGACCACAGGTGAATATTCCTGTTCAGTGAACACGTTAAGCAATTTGCGATATTTTTTCTGATCTTTTTGATTTAACACGAACCAGAAAAATACAATTAGTTCTAGTGGCGGGGAAATCTACAAATTAGAAAACAAATAACGAAAAGTGCTCATTTTATTACATGACAAAACAGAATCGGTTTTATTTGCTTGCTGTTGATACCACCGTAAATATGAAGAGCACACAAAATGACTACATTGTGTCCGTATTGTGATGGACAATTATAGTGTGATTGCGTGTGGGTGTTTGACTCGCTGTGTACTGCCAAGTGACAAGGAATTATAGATCCCAAAAATACACGGTAGCAAAATCCACGGGTTGATAAAAAAACAAGGAAACAAAATAAACATCTTGAAAGTCACCGTTTTTAAAACCTTGTATAAACAACTTTAGACTATTTCACGTTTTGCTTTTGTTTTCTTAATAAAGCGACATGGTGGAACTTTCAGTCCTGTGGGGGTGGAGATTTACGTCCTGCCTCTGCTCCATGCGAGTCTGGCAGTTGCATGGCCTGTGTCCCATGCACGGTGCACCCACCCCCAGCCAAAGATACAGAAATATGACTTTCTGTCATGTGAACCTTGTTTTGTTCCAATTTCTAATGAAATTAAGACAAAGTGCTCAGATTATTCTCCATAATCAAGCCCCAGTACACATAGTGGTTGTGTCATGACTTCTTGTTTTTCCCACTTGGATTTCCAAAGTACACATCTTTAGAGGACAAAGTGCTCAGGCTTTCCACAAATGAGGTTTTATTAGTTCTTGGCCCGACGTCTTTACTTAGGAAGGCTCATCATTTTCACCATGAAGCATGCTAGCTGGTGTCATACGCTCAAAGGAAAAAGGGTAAAAATTTGTACATTTGCCTGTCAGCGGGACTGTACCCTCAAGGGTCTGCCAATTGTAGCCTTAGCTGTAGGTAATTGTACCTTTTAAGGTACAGAAATGGACTCTGAGGAACATCCCAAAGATACAATTACAACGGTACAGTCCCAGTGAAAATAGCAGTGGAAGGTACTGGATAGAGCAAAAACTCAATGTCTAACTCAAATCAGCAGTAAATAATGATTTTGACAAATAACAAACAATATAATTATTTATCTGGGAGCGATCATTCATCACCTCCTTAAATGCAAAATTTTAGAGCAGGGTTCTTCAACTCTGGACCTCGATTCCAAATCCAGGCCGTGTTTTCGGTTCTCCCAGGTAGTTGTTT
>JABFEA020000050.1:3486284-3501913 GCA_019775915.2 Cyphomyrus plagiostoma | reverse complement strand
CACCTGACTGACAGGTAAAGGAAGCCTGGAAAACCAGCAGGGCTCGGACCTCGAGGACCGTGAATTGAATAACCCTGGTTTAGAGTAACAAACGCAAATGTGCTGTTTGTAACAAGAGGCTGGGAGCGTCAGGGTAGGAACTCGAGCGCCCCCTGGTGTGGGTGCAGTAGCTGGTGCAGCACAATTACCCTGTTTTGAGCCCGCCGATGCGTTTCTTTGTTAATCATAATGATATTACCGGCTTCCTGTCCCGCTCCTCCATGCTTGGGCCTCTTTAAAAAATAGATTCTGCTTCCTCGCTAATGAATTTAACATGAAGCTTGATTGAATAAAAAATCCAGATCTGGCTACATCTGCACAGATATATAGCCATTGTTACTGGCCGTCAGATGGGGGTATATGCTGCAAAGGCCCAGTGCCTTTGGGGTGGATTGCTACGCCTTCCTAATGGGTCGGCTGCAGTCAGGCAGCAGACAGACCTGTGGGATAGACTGCAGATCTTCCTCAGTGTATTGTCGCTACTTTTGGCTATATAACGCAATAAGTACGACTCACTCACGATAAAAAAAGTTTGTGGGTTCAGTTTGAAGGAGGCACATATAACCTGTAATCCTTCCGTCTGCCGTAAGTCGCTTTGGATAAAAGCACCAGATAAATGAATTAAATGTACCTTATAGGCTTGCTGTCTGCCCTGATTCATAGATTGATCCTCCTGGCAGGGAGAGTCTGATGTCATTTGTTAAAACCCGTCAGACTGCTGAAACGTGCTTTGGTGTGTGAAATCCAGACCCTGGCAGGCTCTGAATGTAACAGTTCCCAAACATTTATGTTCCAATACTGTTGTGGGTATGGGGAGTGGCTTGGTGGGTTATGACACTGTGCCTGTGCTTAGATGGTCATTGGTTCAAATCCCAGGGTGGACAGAATGGTGTTGCTGTTGGACCCCTGATCACGGTCCTTAATCCCAAATCGTTCTAGTGCCTCTGCATTCACAAAACTGTCTGTGGCTTCTCAGTCTCTGAGAAGTGAATGAAATGTGAACGTCGTCATTCCTTCCCTGACACTGATTCACCCACAGATAAAGTGTGCAAGTCCATTAGGACAGAGGGATGTCTTCTTGGACCCAGAGCTGACCAAATGCCACTCGCACCAAAAATCTTTCACAATGACAACTTTATTCAGTTAAACTGTTGCATTGATGTTAGTTGTCTGGTTTTTGGTGCCTCCAGAGAAACCGCATTCATTTCCTCCTACATGCTGGAGCTTAAATAAAAATCACATTTGACTCGGATGGTAATGCGTTTATTAAATACTGTATCTGCTGACATGAAGCAGAGTAAGGAAGGGGCTGCTTGAACCGGCATTCTGCAATAGCTGATACAAAAAGTTTAAGTCATGGTGTATGGCTCGGGCCCAGGTGATGGGTTCAAATCCCACAGAGTGATTTCAACATTGGGCACCTGAGTCAGGCTATTTGAATTGTTGACCCCTGCTTTTTCTCAAAAATAAAAATTGATAAAAGTGTTTGCTGCATAAATTAAATGTAAGTACACCGTCAGAAAAAAAAGTATGAATTCGTACCTTTGAGGATACAATTACTTGTCAGTAAGGCTGTACCCTCGAGTGTCTGCCAATTATACCCTAGCTGTAGGTAAATGTACCTTTTCAGGTTCAGAAATTGACTCTCGGGAATTATTTTGTACCATTGGGGGAAACTTAATGTTTTTGGTACCTTGGGGTACAAAACAGCACCAGAGATGAACCCTTTTTTTCTGACAGTACAGAGACAAAGGCTTAGTTTTTACTCAGGGTTTTCCTTCATTCTCCCTTTCAAACCATCTCTTGATATTTATGTCAAATCTGCAGCTTCACTTCCTATGCGCCCTGGACTCGGCCATCCACGTGTTATTAGGAGATAGACTACAACAGGACACCATATGTGACTAGACCTACCCACTCTCACAACCTCTGGACTGCAATGGAACGGGATGTGCCTAAATATCGGTTAGACATAAAAACAGGACATGCCATTCTTAAATCGTGAATCCAAGGCAAAAGACTAAAAGCTGCGTCTAAAAGGACAGAAAGTATGCTTATACTGGACCAAATCATGTTAAAAGACATTAATAAATTGTAAGTGAGAGATTCCTAGTCTGCAGAGTGTCTGTAAAATATCTCCCAGCATTTTGTGGTTGCCTCTTTACTTCACAAATATTTTGAGCAGAATTTTATTTTTCCATTTCATTCTGCCGCCCTGGAAAATGGTGCTTACACCTCGCCCTCTCTGTCTGAAACTTCCATCTGTTCACCAAGTCCGGCTTTTTAAAAAACATCCTTTAAGCTACTTCAGAGTAATTGCTAACGTTACACATTTCCGGTCGATGATTTTCGGGCTCATGCCCTCCTCATGCCCACCTGTTGCAAATCTCCTCACCCCTGACGTGGCCAGGCAGCTAGGCGGGGGCGGGTGTGCCGGGGCGGGGGGGCGTGGATCCTAGAACTCCCAGCTACGTTCCGGACGCCTGCCACAGGAGCCTCCAACTGCAGTGTTTTTCCACTTGGGGGGAACGGCAGTGATAAATCGCAGCACTCATCCCAGAGCAGAGCACATTCCCAGCTGTCACCATGGATTTCAGACGAGCTTGCCTCTTCCTCTGTGTCCTCAGCCTCCTCCACGGCTCGCTCCAACAGGCCCCCCCTAAGAAGAAGCCACTCAAAAAAGGTAGGAGACACCCTCTCTACAGGAGGCCATCAGGGACGCTGACATGACACCTGACAAGGAGATAATCAGTCTTCAATGCAGGTTTTTCAGCAGTCAGAAAACTATACAAACCTATGGCCGGTATGAAACAAGTGTTTTACCCAATAGGTATTGATTCAGAATTGTAGAAGTTCTTGAAACAATTATTTAAATTGAAATCAAATAGCGTTTGCTTTAATTCGAAAAGTCTGATTGAACTTGAGTTTTGGCGAAAACTTTAATTGGTGCAAAAGGAGGAGTAAAATGTAGGTGGTCAGTTTACATCAAAAGGAGGTGCCACTGGGTCTGAGGAGGGAGCTGAGTGCCCCCCAGGATCACACGGACCACCCTCTCATGGACATCCCTCATTCTCTGTGTCCCTGACCTCCAGATGCGGTCAGCTTCAGCGCCATCGAGGGCCTCCAGAAGCAGATTGACGACATCACACAGGACCTCATACTGCTGAAGGAACAGCAGGCACTCCAGACAGGTTTGCATCTCTCTCGGCAGGTTGTGGGTTCGGGATCTACAGCGCTGAGCTCTCAGTGACGCAGATTTGTGTCTCCAATATGCACAGAGCAGGCGTGTCCTTTTAAAAGATTCTAAAAGAAGTGTTTATTGTAGACCATAATACTCATCCACAGATGGGCCTGCACCGTCTGAAGGTGTTGCCCATAGTAACAGTGGTAATGTGAGTTCCATCTTCTGCACATGGCCGCCACCTGCGCCTTTGATGTGAGAAGGTCATCGCCACACACTCGGGTTTGTTTTGGTCTGGCAAGCCTCCCAGGGGTGGTGCCCCGCCACACCAGCCCAGGAAAAATGACGTATGCCTTTACCACCAGTTTTCCTTGAGGTTTTGCTCCACAAAATTTAGGCTGCTAATCCACAAAAAAACATAAAGTAACATTTTCAGGAATCGATGCAGACAGTTTTTTTTTTTTACTACAGGCAGTCACTGGGTTATGAACAAGATCCATTCCGAAGTCTGTCTTTAAGCGAAATTTGTAGGCAAGTCGTTAGAGGTGATAGCGGCAACGTGATCCAACTTAAAATGACCGAGGACGTTCTCCTTTGAGCTGACGAATCGCTGAAGCTGTGCAAGATTTTCTTGAGCGTCAAAAAGTATAGTGCACACATTCGATATTATGAACCATTGTATTTAGCTCAAATTTTTTATTTAATAGACTTAATGGTAACTCCTTTCTTAAGTTGGAGGTGCCCGTAACTTAGGGTAGCCAGAATCAAAAATCTTTTGGAGCTTTTATGAAAGAGGACATCTGCATTAAAGTCTCTTTGTGACGATCATTCAGCAGAAGAGTTCAAGTATCTTGGGGTCTTTTTCATACGTGAGGAAAGCAGAGAGTATGCGATCGTCAGGAGGTTCGCGGCAGCACATTGTACCGTTCTGCCGCCATGAAGAGAGAGCAGATCTGGAAGCCGAAGCCCTCGATTTACCGGTTGATCTACGTTCCTGCCCTGACCTATGGTCACGAGTTCTGGGTAGCGAACAAAAGGATGAGATCGCAGATACAAGTGGCAGAGATGAGCACCTGACACAGACTCAGCCTTAGAGGTGGGGTGAAGAACTCAGACATTTGGGAGGAGTTCAGCTGTCGCTCCATCACTTCAAGAGGAAGCAGCCGAGGAGGTTTGGGCATCTAGGATGACATCTAGATGTCTCCCTGGGGAGGTCCCCTGGGCATTTCCAACCAGGACGAGGACCCAGGGCAGACCCAGGACATGTTGGAGAGATTATATCTCTCGGCTGGCCTGGAGACACCTTGGTATCCCTCTGGAACTGGAGGAGGTGGCTGGAGAGAGGGAGGTCTGGGTATCTCTGCTTACACTGCTGCCCCCGCGACCCGACCCTGGATAAGCAGCAGGCAGGGGACCCATTGGGGCACCGAACCTAGACCAGTCCAATTATGTTCCAGTTTTTTGGGATATCTTGGAACCGTCGAAACCGTTGCCCCCTTTACCTCTGAGTGCAACTGCCAGATTTGCCCTACACAATGAAAATAATTTATGTAATTTCAATAATATAATTTAGTATACTTTAAAAGTTGTTTGCAAATTGTTGGCTGTCAAATGTTCCTTTCTTTTCAGTATGTCTGAAAGGATTTAAGATCCACGGTAAATGCTTCCTGGCGGATCCTTTAAAGAAGCGCTACCACACAGCGAATGAGGACTGCATGGACAAGGGGGGCACCCTGAGCACCCCCCTGACCCGCCAAGAGAACGAGCAGCTATACGACTACGTACGCTCCACCCTCGGCCCCGACGCGCAGGTCTGGCTGGGCGTGAATGACGTGGAAACGGAGGGCGTGTGGATCGACCAGACAGGTTCTCCCGTGAGCTACAAGAACTGGCAGTCCGGGCTGAACTCTCAGCCGGACGGGAACCGCGCCCAAAATTGCGCCGTTCTTTCAGCAGCGGCCGCAGGAAAATGGTTTGACGAGAACTGCCGAGACGAGAGGTCCTCCGTCTGCGAGTTTAACATTGTGTGAGGACCTTGAGCCCCGCGACGTCAGACGTCGCTTTATCGCAGTATAGCTTAATATTCAGCACTGTCTGCAATCGCGCTTTTCCCTTTCTCTCTCACTCATGCTTTACGAGAACAGAATCTGAAATGGTTGAGCTTTAAGGAAAACTGGCTTCAAGTGACGCGTGTAACTTGTCACGGTATTAAGTGGAAGCAGAAGAAATCTGTCTTTTGCCAATTGACACGGATGCAAAATAAAAGAGATGAAATACGAAACCTGATTAATCAAAAGTAATTCTGGCGTTAGTAATTATTGTGTAGATATAATTGATATCCGAGACTGTTACTTATACACCTATTGGTTTCTTCACTGCCATTTATGCTCCAATATAACACTGATAATACAATTACTTTGCACAGCTGTTCGTCATGTACACTATATATAATAAATGTCCAACATTTGTTGGTGAAAACTGTAACTCAGTAACCCAATAAAGCTCAATTTAAAAAGAAATTTATTCATTTAATACTTTTTGTATGAAATCACCCTTGGCCCCGTGCAGTCTGAAAAGACGTCTTTGCTCCAAGTCCACATTAAGTTCAGCACCAGATAAACAACAGGGTTACATATTTTACAAAATATTACAGCTCAGGGTCAGTGTTTCCGTTTTACATTTGGTTCTATTTCCATAATCGTACAAATGGAAATTAGTGAAAAATCATTATATTTAAAAAACGAGGAATATTTGCATCTGTTAGAAACATCTTTTCACAGATTCATGACCTTTTAATAAATACACACAAAACAATCACACCATAAAAGAACAACCTATGCAATTAAACTATTTCCAAATGAGCAGTATCAATTATCAAAAAAGATTGTCATTCATAATTTAAAAACTTTTTAACCTTTGTCGGTTTTATGAGGTATCTTTTAGAATTTTTCTGTGAAGGATAAAATTGATGCTGTAATTGTTTTGTAGGTATGTTGG
This sequence comes from Cyphomyrus plagiostoma, assembly GCA_019775915.2. Taxonomy (NCBI): domain Eukaryota; kingdom Metazoa; phylum Chordata; class Actinopteri; order Osteoglossiformes; family Mormyridae; genus Cyphomyrus; species Cyphomyrus plagiostoma. The sequence continues at coordinate 3,495,696 of JABFEA020000050.1, read as the reverse complement.
CTGAAGGAGACGACTTCCACGCCCCAATCACGCAATATGAAGAATTCACGTTTAAATCAGTGATTCCAAGCATTCACAGTAAATCCGAGTTACTCAAATTTAAAAAATATATTAAATCTAGCCAATACTTAAAACTTAAAACACATTGGCCCTGTAAAGAGTCTAGTATGTGATGGAGTTTTAAAAATTGAACGGCCTATTAAAATCACAAGCATAAACTTTTGACCAATAAGAAATTGAGGCAAAAAAAAAAAAAAAAAAAAATGAAATCGCAAATGCAGCCTGCCAATCAGCAGGCTCCGGCCAATCATGAAGTCATTTAAGCCCCATCCTGTTCCACTGCTGGAATTCTGTGCAGAAATGAGAACGTTATTTTCACCCAAGAACTAATTATTACTGGTAGTGAAATGAAAAACAGTCTTACAGCTTCTCTCACAGGAAGATTCTTCTCCACCCACAAAATTAGCAGGTGACTGTAGAAAGAGCAAGGAAATGGAACGAAGCGTCAGTCAAGCGCAAAGAAATAAGAGAATGCAACTGCGCACAGACGTAGACCTACTGCTCATTAAATCACACATTTAAAACATCTAAAATAAAATTTTAATGAAATAATGAAAAAGCAGGAGTTCCAGGTTGACATCTTGGCGACGCAGGGGAGTTTAACAGCCCACGCTAAATCCAAGCTACCAGAGATGTCCACTGGGTAAATAATGGTGGCATCCAACCACCATTATGAAGATAAATGTGTCACTGGGGAACCAGGCACTGTCCCAGTCATCAATCTCCTGTAACAGTGGGCCACGATGGACCCGCCACGCGCAATCCTCTGAAATCCATTACGATGAGCGCAAAGGCAGAAGAAGAAGTACCCTGAGGGTAAAATAACAGCTGCAAGAGTCATGATAGGCTATTCCTGAGGACACGCCTAGGCCTACTATGTAAGTCCAGTTTCCTTGTTCCCCCGAGGAGGATGGCAGCATGCATGAGAACCTTGAAAGGGCAGAATGCAGGCATGCAAAATGCTCACTTGGCACGAAGGCGTGGGAATGACACCGGCTGGCATCCACGGGGTGCGATGGCACCATGTTCTCCTAGTCGAATTCCGCCCCAGAGTCAGTCTCCTCCTCCTCGTACACCTCTGGCTCTCGTTCGAGCTCCATGAGCGAGCAGGAGAACGGAGCCACGTCTCCATCACTCTTGAAGGTGTTAAACTCGTTGTCCATCATGCGGGGGTCAGTGTAGGCCAAGCTGTCCTGCCGAATGATGGGCGTGCGCGGGCGGCCTGGCGTGGCAGCCTGCGATGGATCCAGGAACGGCTGAAAGGTCTCCATCGCAGGCTCAGGGTTCTGCCTGGAGCTGGGCCGTGCTGGCAGACTGTGGTAAGAATCCTTCATAGGGTCGAACATATGGGAATCATTTTCTTCGTGGCCGCTGTGGAACACAGTGCCTGGAGTGAACATGTTCCCATTGGGGTTGTAGATGGACTTACGCTTTTTCTTCCTCCTGCCAGAGAAAGCACACCTCACGTCATACCTTGTGGGCGGAGTCAGGGCTGGAGGAAGGGGGCGGGGTCAGGGGTGAACGCACACGTACGCTCACCTTTTCATCACGCAGACCGCTGTCACCACAAAGACCAACAGTAGCAGCACACCTCCCGCCACTGACAGGATGATGAGGAGATGCGGGGCTGTCAAAAAATATAGTTTAGTTCGAGTCGCACCCCACCTAACGTTAAACTTTTGTTAGCCAGGACTGTAGTGAGAAAATGAAGAGGGCGTGTGAAACTCAACACATAGCGCATCCTAACTACAGCTACTGGTGCTGCTGTATGGGCCCATTGATCTACTATGCATGTTCTGACCCCCCCATGTTCTCTGCCTTCCCACATATCCGGGTGGTGCCTGGGGGGGGGGGCACCACCCGAGCTGGAGTCCAGGTTCAGTCTACCGGGAGGGTGGCGTAGTGGCTTGCGAACTGTGTCATCGTGGGTGCAGCCATCAATCTGACGCCCATTACAGGCTGGCATGAACTGACTCATTGGTGGACTTTGCCTTTGCCCTAGCAAGCGGGGTGGGGGGGGGGGGGGGAGGCTGTGCAGTCAGTTGACCTTAGACCCCCAGGGGATGTTTTTTCTCCCTACTTGGTTTTGATTCCTCTCCTCCACTGTCATCTGTCTCTCTCTTTTTCTCCATCTACCTTTTTTCTTGTCTTTGAATTATTCTGCATAAATGATAATAAGTGATGACGGCTGTGTAACAACACACCCGTGTAAACTGCCGCGGGGAAACACTGCAGTGAAAGGCGCTATATTACACTGAACTGAATCGAAAGTCAGCTTGGTTAGATGCCGAGTCACGTGTCTGATGTTGATGGTAGAGAGCGGCAGGTGGCACCAGAAAGGCGACTCACTTTTCTTCCTCTGCACGGTGACCTTGGCCCGCATGCTGAAGTCCCCTTGTGTGGACAGACAGTTGTTCACGTGGAGGTAGAAGGGCTCATTCGCCGTCAGCCTGCGTACCTCTTGGCTCAGGTCCTCCTCCTTCAAGCCCAGCACCTGTGCCGTGACGAGAGCTCGGCCATCGCTGCACCGCGGCTGGCTGATGTTGATTAGCTCCAGCTCCACCTGGTGCCCGGCGGGCGGCGACACCAGCCAGGACATCTGAGCTTTGGGCTGCATCCCTGCGGGCCAGGCGGGGGTGGCCAGCCACACAGGGGAGTCGAGCTCAGGGACGACAGCGATGACGTATGCATCTGCGGCACGGAAGGGGTTCGTCATGGATCCCAATAACGTCACCAAATCCAGTCGAGCATTTCGGCAAATTAAATTAAAAAACGCTTACGACGCGGATGTTCACTGAGATCTGAACACAGTCAAAAAGAAACATCTTTCTGTCGATTATGTTCATGTTTACGAACAACAAATTGGCACAACAGTGGCATCACGGCTTTTGGGTTAATTTTAACGACCCCTGCTTCGTGCATGTGGAGAGGCGAAGCAGTCAGGCAGAGTGGTACGTCACATGGGGGGGGTCGGGGGAGGGCATCGCCACCTACTGCACAGAAAGCCACTCTTATACTTGTATTTTATTTATTTAGCAGTTTAGACATTTTGGACAATTATATGCATCCAACTTTGTGGGAACAGTTCGGGGAAGGTCCTTTGCTGTTGGCCATCATTGATCATCCACCCATTTTCTACACCCGATTGTCCTAGGCAGGGCTGTGGCTGCCTGGAGCCAATCCCGAATAAACCAAGGATAGGAAGCCAACCTATCACAGGGCGACGCACACCGTTCACACAGCCTATCACAGGGCAACACACACCATTCTCTCGAAAACATTTAGAAATGTACATTAATAGGATTTTTTTTAATATAGTGTTTAATATAGATGATTAATCCGGCCCATCCCTATCTCTGGAGTAACGTTAGTCTCATGTTTTCACTTGCTGTACTGTTTGCATTTTTATCTTTATTTCTTTCCATTCACAAATTATGAAATCCACTCTTGTGGCCTCGACCCTTACAATCATTAGAGATTGAGGAATATGCATTGCCTCGATGTGTTTGTGGGGACTTCTATTGACTTCCATTTTAAAGTTCCACTCTCAAAGCACCATTTGAGAACGTCACTGCAATGCCCCCCCTCTCCCCCCCACCGGTTCTCCTCATCTCTCAAATCACACATTCTCGATATGTTCCTGCTCCTCTTGGAGATCCTGTCATGGGGGAGTCCTTGCCCCGACAAGCCCTGCTTACCTGTGATCTCCTGGCTGAAGGACACGTTAAGGAGGGTCTCCATCATGCCACTGAGGCCCAAACTCCCCGCCGACGTGCTCACAATGGAGGCGTTGGCCGGCATCTTGACGCCTTGCAGGGGCCCTCCGGGGCAGAAGGTGCCGAGCGGGACGCCGCCGCCATCTCTGACTGTCAGGAGGAGCCTGTCGCCACACTCCTGCCCGGCCAGAGACCGCTTGAGGCCCCCGGCAGGGGGCCGCAGCTCAATGGTGCCCCGTTGCAATGACTGCAAGTTCCAGGTGATGGTCTGCAGTGGTACGGGGAGGCACTGGTCCAGGATAGGAACAGCCAGCGGGATCTCATCTGCCGGGCATGACTTCTGCCCCGAACACACCCTCAGGTCTTTGCGAAAAAGATCACAGAGAAGCTTACTGAGGCGGGGCCACATGAACGGACACCTGAGCAGCTAGGATGAAGGCCTTGGCGTGTGATCAGGTCACACCCTTTTACCTCATGCCTGCAGAACTAATTAAAGATGGACTGCATAGCGATGACCTCAACACAGAACACAAAAGCTCAACGTCGCATTTTACAATGCAGTGCTCATCTGAAAGACCAACTCTTCATTAATCTGCATCTCAGACTCAGAAGTGTTTAATTCCTTCAGCGTGAGTCCCACAGTTATTCAGCATGTATGCATTATATAGATAATCCCTTCTGCTTTTTTCACAGGTCATAGTGATTAAAACAATTTTACTGTCAGGAAATATTATGACACCCCCCCCCCCCCCCACCGCGCTAAATCGCAGTTAAGTCATCATTCTATTTACTCATAACCCTGACTATTTCACTTATTTGTACCAAGATTCACCAATTCTCCCTCTCTCTGACATTTTACCATTCATATAACACATAATTCTCATTTGCTAGGGTACAATTCCTATCACCTTTGTCATTCCTTGAAACTTTACCTGTAATTGCTACATTTATATTTCACTTCACTTTTTAGATAATTGGAAGCAGGAGATTGTACACTTAATTTTCAAGATATGGTCTGAGACTAATAAAACAATAAAATGTATGACATTAACATATCCCTTATATTGGACCGTCGGGCAGAATGCATTTTAAAAATGAAACGATTTAGTGGGAGAATCGCTGCTGGTCATTTACACCTCAAAAAGATTCACTAAAATGTTCCACATTTGACTCAGGAGGGACCGTCTAACAATTCAACCCCTTAAAACAGCAGCTCGCACAAATTATTCAGGCAATTTCTCCAAATCAGTGCCTATTCAAAGCTGCCTCTTGGAGGAGAGGAGCATCACTGTTAAGATGCTGTAGCCAACATAGAAATGATTTTTTGTGCCCTGTTTAGATATGCAACACTCTCAAAACACTAATTTCTTACTGACTAATGCAGCAGCTGAAAATTTCACCCACCAGGGAAGCTCGCTTTTTGACAAAATAATTATCACGTGCATTAAGTGTCTGACTCATTCCTTATCTTAATTACATATTGCCGCAGTGCTCGGCAAACTTTCCAAGCAAGAAACACAAGGAAAAAAAAAATCAAAGCAGAAGAGTAAAACATTTCTGCATATGGTACAAATTAAGACTTGCGTTGGGAATGATCAGAATCGTACCCAAACAATGGTTAGAGTCTGTAGGGTTGACTAACACATAGTGATTGATAGGTTACCATCACCATCAATTTAACTAGATGAAGACATCACTGGTTACTGGTCATCTTTGGGTTTGACTGGTTACCTATGCTTTTGATGGCAGTGAGCACGATATCCTCACTCCCGCAATCCTGAAAAGACAGACTGAATCGCGTTCCGGACCGCATGCTGATCCCCTCTTGGATGACGGAGTCCACTTTCATCTCACAAGGCGAGTACGTGGAGTCTTTCTTCTTAATGTAAAGAGTGAGGTCCTTCTCTTGCTGCAGATCCACCAAGCATGGCACTGGTGAATGAAGCAGACAGAGAGACAGACAGACAGACACACACACGTTTTGAAGGGGTTAAGGTAAGGTCTCATTAACTGCATATAGGTTGCATTGGTGCTTCCTATCTCCCACTCATCCTTGGTGATGTAGGACTTCCAAAGGACAGCTGGTCAGACCCACACACCAAATATGGAATTACATTCTGGGTCTTCATGCAGAAGAGGATTTGTGGGAGCTGTTCATGGCACCTTACCATTCCTCCCCATCAGCTTTACCCTAAGATTAGTTATTACATCTTGAACATCAAGTGTATAATCACTTTCTACAGTAAAAGAGCCTAACACACAGCGGTGGATAGTTCAGGTCTAGAAAGTGAAAATGCCAAACCAGGATTTTGCTTCAACCGACCGCTTGAGTAACTGTAATTCTTTATACTTAATAGGTTGGTTGAAACAAAATTTTGGTTTGGATTTTTAATTTCTGGACCTGAACTATCCACCTCTGTTCACACACAACTACAGTTGCCACCACTTCTCCCTACAAATGAAACTCTACTGTTTGAAGGTACAATTCTTCAGTGGCAAGCAAAGATATAGGAAATGAAACTAAAACTCAGCCAAAACATCAAATTTCTCCAAATAAGCGCATCAACTGGAGGTTCAAAAATTTGAAAATGAACCACAGTTGCTCCACTGCCGGTCACATACCTGGGCTGCTTCTCCTGGACACAGATACTGCGAAATTCAGGGACAGTCCTGAGCCCCCATTGACCTCACAGTTGACGAGGGACATCTTAAAGTCGCCTTGCCTTAGGGCAGGCTGTGGGTCAGAGAGTCCGGTACTGAGTCCCAGATTCTGCCCACTGTATTGCACTTCCACACTCTTCTTCTGACACCGCGGCGCTGTACTTCCCAGGAAGAGGACAGTGAAGTTGTGCTTCGGTGGGACGGAGAAGCTCCACGTCGCCAGGTCATTGCTCGGAAAACCCCGAGGAAAGTTTGGTGAAAAGAGCGTAACGTTGGAGGACCCGAGGGGAAACTGTACGGAGACTTCAGCAAGACCTGAGGAATGCAAGAGAGTGAGAGAGAGAACCACAGAACCAGTGCTACTATAGATACCATTACAAACTACTGAAAAGTATCACTTTAATCTGAGGGAATGTGATTGCTGGGCTGGACCAGCCATTTGGCATTCTGGGCATTTCCCTAGTGAGCCAATGGGTTTGTGGGTCAGCAAAAATTCTTGTTATACCCAACCCCCAGCTGGCTAAATTTGTTTGGCATAAGTTATCAACTGACCGTGGGTGATCCTGGGCAAATTTTTCACCTCAGCCCAACCCTGGCCACAATACAAGACAGAGTAAGACCCACAAAGGTAGCGGAAACTTCTCCACCCACCTTTGATATCTGGTCCAACAGTAATATTGAAGGCTGATAGATCCAGTGGTGCTGGTCCAGGCAATTTCAAGGTCACCCGGCCCTTGTACAGCCAACGCACGCTACGGATCAAGCCATCTTTGCAAAAGGTGCCAATGGTGACTGGCCCAGATCGCTGGTAGATAACGATGGTGTAAGTTTGCTGGTCCGGACATGTTTCAGAGGACAGGATCTGTCGCATTCCTGACCCCAAGAAATCCACCTGGAACACTTTGCCGGACTGGGCTTTCACGTCCCAGTTAAATGTCCTGTTGAATTCTGGGAAGATGGAGGAGTCTGACTTCACAATGCCCCCCTGGCAGGACAGATCTGTGCAAACTATTAAAATGAAATATGAATTATAAGACCGTTCATGTACACAATATATCTGCTCTATTCAAATCTATTATCTGACTCTAGAGTTCCACTATACTATACCCAAAATATACAGTAACATCATGCCACACCGGGGCTTCTCCAACCAGTGCCACCGGACCAGAAGATAGAAGGCTCCTCTCACCTACGTCTCTGTTGATCTCCACGGTGAAGACCATTTGTGGCTCAGGGCAAGTGAAGTCCACCGAAACGCTGGATAGTAGCTTAAAAGTAGTCTGAGAGCTGCATCCATCAATGTTAGTGCATACAGTGCAGTTGGAGGTCTGGTCCACGCTCTTGATATTGACGACAGTGTTTGGACTGTCTGTCATCACAACATTTCCTGCACAAGGTAAAAGAGGATGCCACTTAAGTCTGAAGTTCCTTACATAGGAAGAGTTCGTCATAGCTTCACTCTTAAGAGCCTTAAAAGTGGGAAATCTGAGTCATTCCCACAACTTGGACTTGCAGTGCTCAGTCCACCATCCAGAAACCCTGCAGAACACTTCAGTCAAGCCGTTTTATTCTGTAAATGATCAACGGATCTTATCTTGTTTATCGGTCAAAAGACAAACTGTATTTTCTTTCACCTGAATGCCTGCTTAAGTTTTATAATAAAATGTGGAATCACTGTTTCTTCAGCCATGAAACTGTTACAAAATCAAAGTGAAGTGCTTCATCAGTTTCTTGGTCAATATTGAAGAAAAGTTTTAATCTCTTGTAATCAGAACAGACAGACTGGCAATGGAACTAGAACTGACTGGCAAGAATCTACAAGTTTGGTTTGATTTAAGTTTTTCCTCAAACCTAAACCATAGGCAACATGCAGAAACACAAATCAGGACTTACGATTAGGTAGCCCCATACCAGAGCGTGTCCTGGTACACACCTGAATTCAGGTAGGCCCTCATAAAGCAAAAATCATTCACGTGCCTAAACAAGCTTCAGAGGTGCTGAAACATTCTGACGTAGCATCCGTTTCTTTGACAAAACCTCTGGTGAACTCTTGAAGAGAACATTAAGCAAACAAATAGGACTTTGGTGTACAGAGTAGGTTGGTTAAGTTCCTCTCCTCAATAATACCAGAAGTTACAGGAGGAACTTCCAATTTCTCTCTGTTACATTTCTACAAAAAACTTACTGACAATCCCACTTGTTCAGTCCAACGTCATTTCATCCATTTAATGTCCACCAGCATCTTACACTCCACTATAAATCGTTAAACTGCTCCAAGACGGAAAAATAAATCTGTTTGTCTATTTGGTTGTTCGTCTATTCAAAGACTTTGACAGTGGTATGATTGAAGAAACAGCAAAAAAAAAGAAAGCAAACGCCACTTCTACACCTCCTAGGCATCAAAAGGGTTCGGACTGTTCAGACTCAAAGGCGGCACCTGTCAGAGTCGCAAACCAGTCCAGACCTGGATCCAGGATCCAGCCCAGGTCTTCGGCAGGACCAATCCCGCTTCCGAGATCCTCCTTTAAAGTGTATTAGATCTGTGTAGCATTTCCTGTTTGGTCAGTTAAATGTTTGGGTTTTTTTTGCCTTTGGTAAATAAAGGTCATGCAACACATGTGACTCCACCCACTTCATTAGAACACCAAAGTAACTACAGAAGTCATTTTGTTTAGTCAGACACCTGTAGGCTCACTAATTAAACAAAGGAATGTTATGCAGTGTCCATCATTATCTGTAACAGAAATATATCGGATGACCTGTTTATTACATGCTTATTAAACTAAATGGGCAGACATATAAAATAATGTGTCATATACTGGTAAGTGAACTGCAGAATGTCGTTTTCTATTTTTGATGTTGAATATGGAGTGTTTCTGCTAGGATTCACAATCTAAACCAGTGGCCTGTACTACGAAGCGGGGTTACTGGCTTATCGGGGTAACTTGTCGGATTTAAGGTACCACAGTTTAAAT
>JABFEA020000050.1:3458221-3486184 GCA_019775915.2 Cyphomyrus plagiostoma | reverse complement strand
TATTCGTTCACTTACATTTTGCCCAGACTACCTTAAATCCGACAAGTTACCCCGATAAGCCAGTAACCCCGCTTCGTGGTACAGGCTCCAGGGGTAGAGGGCCGGGGCTGGCTTTTGGGATGACTTCTCAATCAGCCAATCACAGCGGATACCCAGGACTGGAGCCTATTGGCTGATTGAGAGGTCATCCCAAAAACCTGCACCCACACCAGCCCTCCATGGGTTAGGCTCCCTACCCTGTTCTAAACGTTGTGACCGTATAAATTGTGTCCCGTTAAACTACTCATCAAAAAAAAAAAAAAAGCTTTTCAATAGGAATTAAATGCACTTTTCTCCTTCATGGGCATTTGAGATTATTAATTCACTCCATTAATTTGGTTTGAGATCTTGAGCTTCAAAAAAGTTTATGAAATGCTTTGCAGAAACTTCAAAGAGGGAAACTAAGGAAATCGTGCATTTAAATGTTGGCACAGTACAGCCTGGTGGTTAATTACACATAATTCTTACTGCTAAATTTTCCCCATCAAGGATGCGTTTACCGTTTTTGCGGCAAGGCATTCTCTACAGACTGCATGAAGCTCTCAGAGAGAAACTGGAAGAGAAACCCGCAGTGACCATTCCCAGGGGCGTAGCTAGAAATTCGAAGCCCCCTGACAGAAAGGAAACACCTTGGTCTCCCCCCACGGAAGAATTTACCAAACGAGAGTTGTCCCCATGGTAGACTGTAGGATGTGGATGTATATTTCCGAGCGTTTACATTTATTATTTCTTGCATGCAAGGGGTCCCTATGAAGTGTTGCCCCTGCAGCCCCCCCCCAACCCAACCCAACCCAACCCTATTTGAAAATATATAAGATATTGTACCCTCCGTTTTTAAGGACTGGTCGCTTTATCAGGGCGACTGCAAAGAGATGAACCAGGACTACCTGAGGTACAGACCACTATATACTTTTCATATAGCCTACGATATGCTATGGCTTTGTGCGTAACGCCTTAAGGCTGAACGCATGTGATCACCCCGGGTAATACCCATACTAAGAGATCCCTTGTCCCACATGGATGTTCAGCAGGCAGTCTATTCCTCAGTACGATTCGGGAATTTAACTTCAACACAACGACTGATACTTAAAATATTTGCCTGCCTTGCGTTAACGAAACCCAGTGTTACGCAAATTGATTGTCCCCCCCCCCCCCCAAACTCCATAAAACATGAATCATCATACCCTCAATCAAGAAATTATTTGTGCAATTTCTACATGCACGTTAAGCAGGTAGCGTGTCTTTGTTACACCCCCAAATTCGCATGGATGAAGTTTCATGACGGACAGCTGCCATTATTCCTCTTACCTGCTGCACACGAAACCAGTAACAAAAGATCGGCCACAAGCGCTGGAAAACAGGAGGAGAGTTTGGCGTTTGGCGTCATTTCTGCGAAATCTTGGCGGTCTCTTTCACCATCACCATCGGCTGCTGAGATTTACATTGCGTAGGTAGCAAAAAGATCATAAAGTTATGGTGCTTTCTTATAACACGCTGCGGGAGCTCCCTCTTCCTGGTTTCTGACACCCTTTCGGGCGAACATAAGGAGAAGGGCGTTGTCCTATACCTGCCAGAACCTGAAACGGATTGCGGTTTTATGCTGGGGCTGGTAAAACCGGTTATCGGGTGGTTTTCTCCATTTCTTCGATGACTGGCAGCCCAAGTGATTCGTTTTTTGTTGTGCACGTAGTTATGAGTCTAATCAGATTGTTCCGGGTGTGAGTTTGGCACCCAGCTGAATGCCCGGTAGTCTTCGGCTTTCCGATCTGCTGAGGCGCATATAAAACGGATTACAGCCCGGGACACCAAAAAGTCGACAATGAAGTTTAACACTTTCAGACTTATTCTAGGACCCTGTATGCTGAACTTATTTAGATGCCTCATTAAAATGGGTTTATTTAAAGAGGAAAAATGATAAATTTTGTTTTATTTTGTTATAAGCGTTCAACAACCTGAACAAGTGTCAACAACTGGATCTATAAACCCTTATTCTATCATTTTAGCCAAAAAATTAGGAAATTCATTATGGTAGATTCGAAGCTGCCTTTGCTTCTACAAATCTACATTCTCCAACCAGCACAAAGTCGTATTCTTACCCGTTTATAAGACTAATGAGGAAACAGAGGAACAAATAAGACGAATTATGATTTCGATTTCGGAAATGAGGCCTCATAAAATATGATTAACCACACATACTAATGGAATCTTTCTGACGCAAAACCCTGGAAATCGATGGGCATATTACATTTTTTACAATTATAACCTGGTTTCTTCACACTGATATTTCTAGCCATCTATCATTTATTTTTTAAATAATTTATTTAGCTATACCCCTACATTCGTAAAAGTCAAGAAGGGCGAATATCCTTAAATGTCATTGTATCAACCTGAGGATGCACAAGATGAATCCAATAGAAATTGTATTCACCATAAAACGGAATGAGTATCCAAACTACGAAACAGTCAAAACTATTCTATGTAAAATAAGAAAATAAACACAAGGCGACTCGAACGTGGCTAAAAAACTGTGTGAGATTTATTCAGTTGATGGTTACACATGAGAGCAACATAAATTAAAAAAATGTTTTGAATTAGACTGACGTGGCTTTTTGTTGAACAGCAGAAACACAGAAGCTGCTGTTGCTGGATACACACATATACACCAATTGTTGCGTTTTCTTACCTATTTACTTTGATTTTCAGATTTTCAGCAAGGCTACACGTGACCTTATAAATAAAAACAGTGGAACAACGAACGGTGTAAAACATTTCGAATATATATGTATTTTTAAATCAAAATGCTCTTAAACCGGCAAACTAAGTAGCATACTGGTAACAACTAAGAGAACTGAAAGACTGGAATCTGCGCTGTTTTAGGAGTATCGCACATAAAACACGGTACCTTTTAACTACATGTCTATAAGTCGACAATTACTTGTCTATATATAGTTATATTTACTATATATAGTAATAGTATTGATTGAAATGAAATCTTATCTCGGTCTCCGCTGCTCCATCCCATTAGGCAGGAATCCTGCAATGATGGGCACCGGCCATATGAGGGCAGCAACGCTCCACACAATAATCACTAGTGTCATGAAACAGGCCACCAGTGTAGACTCGATGGGTTTGCGGTTCAGCCTCCAGCTGTTATCCCTATTGAGCTCATCCAAGGCAAAGTCAACGCAGCAAAAGCCCAGCGGGTCCCCCGTATGCGATCTGCCTTGCCCAAGCCTCCTGTTACGGGAGAGGCCGCATCCGACGCACAGGCGGAACTCCTGCTGTCCGCCTGAAATGGCCAGGTGCTCGATAACGACAGGTGAGGCGACCCAGCTGAAAGCGGCGCAGAAGAAAGCCCTGCCGCGGTTCGTGGTATGGATGTGCACGTCGCATTGGAAGCCGACGCGCCTGTCCCAGCGTGCAATGAGGGACGTGGGCCGGAGCCTTTGCACGCTAACATTGCACGGAGGCTGGGGCGAAGCCCCGGTGGACAGTGCGCTTTCGTGCACGGACCTCTTAGAGAATCTCACGTCCACCTGGAGGCTCTCCAGGAGGCTTTCGGTGGAGTTGATCGGAGTCAGTAAGGTGTCCTCGTCGCTCCAGGCGTGGGACCGCTGGGAGATCAGGGCAGTGGCTGTCAGGGTCAGCAGTAGCAGCAGCAGCCTCGGGGCGCCGGTCAGCATGGCACAGGGTGCGAGGCTTGCGGCGGCATGACGTGCGAGATGCGCCCCCGGCGATACCATCAGCCCCCGGCGCCTCGCTCCCCCGCTCATGGGAGTTCAGGATTTGCGTGCCCAGTCTCGTTCAACTAAAATGCAAACGTCAGACGTACAACTCTCAGACATGCCTTTTCGATAATTTTCCAGATCTCGCCCGGATTTAACTGCCTCCCTGCCGGAGCTCTGCGCTCAGCCGAATGTTATGAGACTGACGCCAGCCACCTGGTGGTGTACATCTCTCGGGCAAATATCCAAGCTGATGCCCATGTGTCCGTCTTTGCAGAAATAAATCCCTCCATGTCCGGCTCTTCCTAACTCGACATATCTAAATAATCATCTAGTCCTCTATGTTTGAAATGAATGCAAATTCAGTTAGCGTATACACTCTCAGAAAAAATGTGAACATTTGTACCTCGGCTTGTCACTGGGACTGTACCCTTTTAATTGTACCTTTAAGGTACAGAAATTGACAGAAATGGGACACCCCAAAGGTAAAAACAGCATTAATGTACCATCAACAGTGCAGAAATGTTCCTCAGAGTCTATATCTTTACCTTAAAAGTTACAGTTGCCTACAGCTAAGGGTACTGTTGGCAGACTCTTGAGGGAACAGTTTGTTGTAAGAGTGTATAGTGTATGTGAATGTTCCCAATGAAAAATATAAGTGAAAATAATCCACTTTAACTGCACATAACAACTATGTTTTGTGTTGATTGCTTATGTTATGTACAGTGGTGATGACTCTAGTATCTCTGAATATGATACAGAATTTAGTTGATATGCAGTTACCACCAAGCCTTTGACCTGGTCACCTGACCTCAAGCCAGTAGAAATGGCTTTGCAGGAGTTTGACCAGAGAGTGAAGGAAAAGCGGCCAATGAGAGCTCAGCATACATGTGGGACCTCCTTCAGCACAGCTGGAAAGGCATCCCAGGAGGCCATGGAACTGGCGTATAGGAGAATGTAGGCTCAGCCAGTCCAAAGCAGTCTTCTGTAACCCAACACACTGAGCCTACAATTATTTTTTGTTTAATATTTTTATTTAACTTGCTCGGTGTCAACTTGCTCATTGTAGAGTATGCGGTCTGTGAAGGGCAGCCCCCTGTAGTGGCGCCCTAGGGAGCTGGGGGTTAAGGGCCTTGCTCACGGACCCACAGACATGCTGAGGCTGGGTTTGAACCTGCAACCTCATGATTACAGGCACTCAGGCTTATAGAGAATATAGAGAATAGTACAAATAAACCTTTCTATGGCAAAATGTGTCCAAACCTTTGTCTGGTACTGTATATAGAGAAACCAGTCAAAAGTCTGGGCACACTTGCTTTTAATGTATTTCCTCTGTTTTTGTTATGTTATTCACCTTATAGTTAGCCTTATGGCAATTCAGTAACACATAACAAATATTGCAATGACCAAAAACTATTCTCTAGTCTCTTACTAATAGCCCCCCTTATACGTCAATGACAGTATTGCAGATTCTTTGCATTCTTTTAATCAGCTTCTAGATGTACCCACCTAGAACGCTTCTCCAACAGTCCTGGAGGAGTTCCCACATGTTCTGGGCACAATTTGGCTACCTTGCTCTTACTCTTCAATCCAACTCATCCCAAGCAGTAATCGTTTTCCTAATGATTGCTTTTATTGATAGTATATTGGTGTTTTAGTTAAACATGTGGCTGCACTAGGAAGGCTTATGTCATAATCCAACTCATCAGTTGATCCGTGAATAAAATGCATAACACACTATTAAAATATCCGGTTGTAAAATACTAGGTTTATTTCTATAACTGCTTAAATTGCGTAACTAAATAGAAAATGAACTTTATCGATCATTTCTGGAAGAGAACAAATAGGCTAGTTCTATTTTAAATAATGAAGGAATTATAAAAATAGCCTGGGCCGATATCAAGATAAAAGACGACCAGAGAACACTTGCTTTTCAAACGCCAAGGGGCACGTTAATCAATGGTTGAATAACACCTGTTATTACCGAAACAAAGCAATGTTTTGAGAGCCTCCCCTTCCTTGTTGAATTACCGTCACCCCTTCATTTTCGCGAGGGGTAGGGGCGGCAGATCCCCGCGAATGTGAGCATTTGCAAATAATCGTGCCCCCCTATAACCCCAACCCATAACCTCAATATGCCAGCCTGGAGTAGAGGCGGACTTTTCCATTATGAACACAGAATTTCTGAAAATTACATGTAAGGATCTAGCATAGTCTGATAATTTAAATTATAGAAACATGTTTGTTATTCGGTTTTTAGTGACAGTTTTCATGATATATAAATTGCCCCCCTCCCCGGCTGTAATGGACTATTGTACTTTGAGGCTTGCTCTCCCCAGCTTTCTTTTGACACTGGAGTAACAAGAAATAAAATAACAAGAAAACGGCACAAAGATAGAAGACTAACATTACATCTCCCGTGTCTTCGATACTGTACTGCTAGAGTGGCAGACAAATTGCGAACAGACGTGCAAAAATTCAGAACTATACTTTGCAAAATAGGGAACAGTCAAACTTAAATGTGGCCGATCGATCCGCCTGCGCGATCCCCCCACCGTCGCCCCATCGACAGCATTCCTGTCCCCACCCTCATCGGTAAATCTTACTGCTGGCACCCCGCGGATGGATTAGCATATTGTTCATATCACATCGTTTGTAATTACCTCTCATTTCTCTTTTGGCTCCAAAAATACAGTGATACCTCGGTTCTCGAACTTAATCCGTTCTAGACTCTGGATCGAATAGTAAAAAGTTCGAGTTCTGATCAAATTGTTCCTATAAGAAATAATGGAAAGCCGTCTGTGACGAAGGCATTCAAGTAAGAATTGCATTGTAGTATGAGTCATTTCCTGGAGCGTACAATTTATATTAGGTCAGCGTTCACGGTTCGACTTCTGATATTCAGATCGAGTTGTAGGTCAAACTGGTTTGTTCGAGTTTCAAGAAATTCGAGTTCTAGTGAGTTCGAGAACCGAGGTACCACTGTAATCCGAAGTGACCCACTTAGGGGCTCTCCTACCTCTGTCAGCCTGTAGGGCTCCCAGGGAAGTTAGTCCGCCCCTGGCCTGAACCATAACGTTAAAAATCTGTTTTCTAAACATACGGTAGCCTATTGTGCCGTACGTACACTTTGCATGTGCCATTTCCTTTAATTTGCCATTTCCTATCTGTAACTTCTCATATAAGCCTAACAGGCCATCTGAAATATACCTGTACGTACAAAAGTTTCTGTATTGTATGCAGTTGGAGCACTGTATTTTCGACCCATCTGTATTTTTTTAAACCAACCAACCTACCACCAATGATTATGTGTTAACCCAATATGATTTTATGTGATCCAGATCCGTTTTATTATTGATTCGGCTCATATATTTTTGTTTTACGCGTAGCATTCGAGTTTCTCCAATTTTTCAGCGCTAAAACTATTCCCAGTGGATTGTTCACTCGCAAATAGGCGAAATCGCGAGTGTCAAATGAAAGGGGATGATGATGCAGAGGTTTGTTTTGCAACGGCAGGTATGTGACAGGGAACTGCAAGGTGGTGAAAATACTTCTTTATTTTCTTTATTTAAAATATGAACGGAACCGTTGCAGGTGACTTTCCAAACCGATCAACCGGCTCATTTCCCGCATTTTGTGTCTAATTACCAGCTAGGGATTTGATTCCCCCCAATTGCAGGTAAAAGCCTCGTGTCTTTATTCTTTCATATTCTTTATTCCAGGAGTACCCTTGCTCCTTCCACTATGAATTTGCTAATGTTCTGAATGCTTTAGAAGATGTGCTGGGCAACCAGAAAAAAATGCAAATTAATTATTTGTTGATTAATTATGCTGTAGAAATTCAAATAAATTCTTGCCGACATACATGCAGATTAAACATGGATGTAGATCTTTTGTGCCGAGGTGCCTGTTATTTCACCTTCTTTACTTTGAATGTGTCGCTCATGCTCACAGTGATACAGGTGCCCAGTGACACTCCCCATCGCTTGGTTCCTGATGCTGGGCTACAGCTGACCGCTTATCGTTACCCGGGATGGAGTGACAGCTTCCAGGCTCTTTTGAAGGCTTTCTGACCTGTGGGCCAGTGTGACAGTCCAATGAATGACTTAATGTTTGCCTTCATATTCCAGTGATGCTAATTTTAGTTAAGCCCAAAGACATCCAAAACTACACTAGCAAAGTTCAGAGGTGTCAGTCATGATTATTAAAGTAATTAGGAAAGGCTACTTTAAACCCCATTCCTACGGTAACAATGTCACTGTGTTATTTCAAGCGATACACATTAGTTACTGACGTCTCACTGCAGGTGACTGGATTTGAAGTAAAAAACAAACCTAAAAACATTTTTTTTTTTTCCCACTCAGAAATGAATGCCTCTCTTTCTTCTTGTATCCAAGCTGTCATAATGTAAAGTTATAGTAGGTTTTCTGTGGATATGTTTGACCATAATGATATTTGCTTTAAAACTCTAATTCTGAAATGACACTGCTAAAAGATTTTCTTCATGTGTGAAGAAAAAAACTCAGAACAACATTATTGGAAAGGCTGGTTTTATAAATGATATAGATGTTATGTTGAGCCTGTAAGAGTTTAAGAAATGAAGGAGAAAGTGAAAGAAATCTTCGGAGAATAGAAATAGTTTTCCATGCTAGGGTCAGTTGTCATTATTGGATATAGTCAATGACGATCCTATGAGCAACTTACTAATGAAGCGGAATTGTATTATAGATGGAACTCAGATAAAAACAGAAAATAAAGGGACCACAAGGAGTCTAAATGCAGACAGGGAGGCATGCAACTAAACCAAGGCAAAAACAAACACAAGGAAACTGAGAAGAACATTAAGCTCAAATCAGGGAAACAGCGAGTAACAGCAAACACGCTTACCTTAAACATTTACAATGACTGACAGAGTAACTGGGCAAGAGCAGATACATATATACACATATGACAAGGCCCTGAGCAAGGCACAGGTGTGAGCCGTAACCAATTAGGGACAATAAGGAACAGGTGAGGATAATTAATAACAGGTGAGGATCATTAATAACCATAAAGCACTAAATAATCATACACTGGGAAACAGTAATAGAAGAAATGGGGATAATGTGGACCTAAAACACGAAACCAGGACCGATACTGAACTACATAATTACAATATAATTAACGAGGGAAAACAAAATGTCCAGCGTAGTTCAACCCATGATGGTTATCAGCAGCCCGCTTAGCTCCTGGGAAGCGGGGGAACGCACTAGGGGCATAGGAGGATGATAAAACTAAGGAAGCACCGAGAAAAAGACAGGATGGTCAGCGACACCTGCTGGCCAAGCAGGGAAACAACAGGCAAGGCAGGGACAGATTTAGAGGGAGCTTCTGATCTAAATGGGTGGTCAGTGTGTCCGTAAACCCGGTCACTGTCCGTGGTCCTGAAGTAGCCCTCCCTATCATTTCCTTCCATCCCTCATTCTGTTTCTCCTCTCCTGGTCCAAAAAGCTGTCGAGCATGTTTGTGACTGTAGATGTTGGGGCTGCCTCAGCTCTGCCAGAACTCCTGTGATAGAACAGGCACTATAACACCATAACTGGACATTTTCTCATTAAAATTTTATACTACATGAACAATGACATAATCAGTATTCTATTATATTCTTATATATCAGACAGTCATTTAGATAATAACTAATCATCTTTTACATAATAAGCATAGTGTTCTATGCATTATTTTATAGTATGGAGAATTTCATTTTATAGTGCATTACTTTTAACATGCTTCAGTCCATTGCAGTGTGGAGAGTAAGGGACCATGAGTGTGCTATGATAAGAAAAGGCTGGAGGGTCAGGTTATTTTTATTGTATCTATTTGAAATTTCAGCATGAGAATTTGTAGACCTCCCCTTGGCTACACATAGAAAAAACGTTGCTAAACCTGTTGTATAAAGAAATATAAACGTGCTTTATCGCCCCCGTTTCGTTGTCTGTTTTCAATCCCATTCCCCCCATCTATGAGAGGTTAATGGAAGATCAACTGCCTTCCCATTGGCTTGTTTTGAAAAATATGTTATTACACCTTCTCCACAGCACAGAGTGCAGAAACTTCATGTCATTACCCCATCTCCACAGCACAGGGTGCAGAAACTTCATGTCATTACCCCATCTCCACAGCACAGGGTGCAGAAACTTCATGTCATTACCCCATCTCCACAGCACAGGGTGCAGAAACTTTATATTATTACCCCATCTCCACAGCAAAGGGTGCAGAAACTTTGTATTACTCAAATACATACATATTAGAAGAATATAATCTATAGAAAATATTATAAATTTCTTTCAGCCCTCTCTGACTAATGCAAACAGACACCCACGTACATGTGGTCATGTTAACTGTGTTGACATTGCATTTAAAACCTTCCCATGGTTGCCATGGTGATGCTTTAAGTTGTTCTTTAAATGTTCTTGAATGCTCTTCAGTCTTTTCCTAAACATTGTAGGGCAACCTTTTGTAAGTAAATATATTTGTATATGAGGAGGGCAGCTTGCTTCAACACTGATCTACCACATATTCCCTGTCTTGGACTCTCTCCCAATTCTCACCCTTTGATCGATGTCTGAAAAATCTGTGTTTTTGCTGTACACTCTGAAAAGGCTTTTTTTTCCATCGGTACCAGTGTCTGCATCACATTTCCTCTGAGAGGCTGAGGCGAACATCGATCAACTTTTGATATTAGCTAGGGCAGTGATTCCCAATCCGGACCCACAGCTGGTCCGTGTTTTTGCTTCCTCCTAGTTCCCTGCCAGACAGCAAAAATGTTGACTCTCCACAGGTTGCCCGAAGACTGGATTGGTAAACACTAATATAGGGCTTCGGAACTGTTGCGCATCAGGGTCAGTGGTGGAATGTGACAAAGTATTTGTACTTTTACTTAAGTACTAAGCCTCAGTACTTCCTCCAGCACTGATCAGGGTTTGGGGCTGTACATCATACTCATATTCCTGTTTGTGGACCTGTGCACATAGAGAGGATGCTGTTAAAGATGGAGCACCCAAGTAATTGCTAATTACAGATGAATGTTGCCTTAAGGGAAAAGAGGAACCTGGCACTGAGTTGCACTATACGAGGGCTGCGTTCTCGTCCCTCTCTCCACGCTCTGCAGATTTATCTCAGAACCAAAGGACCTTTTCTTGAAACGACGACTCTGACTTCGCCTCTGTGAAGTGGTTGGGGCGTGAGGGGCGTGACCTCTGCTGACTGTGTGTTTTACCTCAGACTCGGACAAGATGGCCGCCAGCGACACCCGCTTAGACGGCGGCCTATGGCTAATCCCTAACCCCAGGACCCCCCACCCACCCCAGTTTTTCCTCAATTCCAAGTGTCCCAAGAAACACCACCAAACACGCACAGTGGACAGTTTATGAAGCGGGGGAAAGCAGAACTGGAGTTAGACTGCATGCCGACGGCTGTGTGCTTCAAGACAAGCTATTTGTGTAAATGGAGTGCCCGATTAGTCAAATGATTTATTTGGCGTTCGTCGCTGAATTACTCAGAGAGATTCCTCCGTCGATGGACGAACGAGCTGTCTGTCTCCTTTTTATCTTTCCCACATTCTTTTTTTCCAGGCCTAAATTTGGCACTATTCTCTTATTAGGTTTTTTGTTTAAATGCAATTGCGTTCAGTTTTCACCTGGCGTGTTGCTAAGCAACCACTCACACCAGTCTCCCTCCTTTTTGCTGCATTGGCAAGTGGCGCGGAAATAGGTGTGATGGAGTACATTGAAGTTGCCACGCAGACACAGTTTACGACATTTCACCTGACCTTCTGAGTCACAGATGCGAGATGTTAGACAGTTTATCCCGCTAGTCATATTAAAACGCTAGTTTATATATAGATCCTGTATATATTAAATCCCTTTTCCTCACAATAATTACACCAACGACCACATGCCGTGTTGCCGAAATCTTTTTTATGAGAGTCCTACAGATATATCAGAACTGTATATATTTCCCCTTGTATCACTGGAGCAGTTCAGACTTAATTTTACCATTGTGCTTCCCAGCCAGAAAACTGCCATCTGGAATATTCTGTGCACTTATCAGAGTAGTATCGGGGGTGGTCTGAACAACACAGCAGATTTTGGACTGAAATATTAATCCTAGTTTATATCCTGAGATTATTTTTCAGTTATTTAAGGTGTGCTGACCTTTGACGGACTGCCCGATGTCATTTGGTACGTGTGAATTATGTCTTCCAGAATTCCCCTGGCCACACTTGTAACTCACTGTGCCCACTCCTGTTGGCAGAGTTTAACCCTGTTGCTTTGGTAGTAATAATACACGTTCATGGTACAGCACTGCCCCCTAGTGGATGTTTTTCACACCCACTTTATACCGAAGGTCCTTTTCATTAACCTGGAGTAAGATTGGATTCGCTTACAAATTGCTCGGATATTGGTGTCGCTATAGATTATTTTGAAGCCCAATAACTGTGTTATGTCTCAGTGTTCAATTAGTGTGAATTACGACAGAGTCACCAGATGATAGAATCTTTTATTTGTGGGGTTAGATTTTCCTGCTTCCCATAAAGTTTGAAGAATCAATTGGATAAAGGATTTGGATTTGGCTAATGTGTACTGAATTCTAAAAAGTTGCCCTGGTTGAACTGGCATTATGGCAGCACATGCACCTCAGGAAGGGGGTGGGGCATCGCAAGGGACGATCCCCACTGCAGAAGCCCAGGCTTGGGGCATGTTGCCCCCCCATCTCCCTTTCTGGGTTTCTGCTTCCCAGAGAAGCCGGTTTCACGACTCGCAGAGAGGACAAGATTTGCAGGATCCAATCTGCAAGGGATATCTAAGGCCAGGGGGCACCACTCAGGCCCTTGTCCATGTGACAGCTGGCCAAAGGCATTGCATGGAGAAAGAAAACACAATGAGCAAAAAAAAAAAAAAATGAAAGCAACACATTTTTCAAGCTATCCTGCATGACAGAGGAAGCCTGTAAAAACATTGCGGACTAAGATGCCAAAGCAGCACGTTCTTCAGTCAGCTGAGGTATGGAGACATGGGGTAATGTTTCTTAGAGCCTCACTTTGGGGCCGCGTGATACTGGCGATTCTAGATTCTAGATTATTCATTGTCATCTCACCATAAAAATATATCCCTCTTCTAATATTTATGTGCCATGTCCCATATGGTTACCATGAAATGTCACTTCTTTGGGGTCACCGTGCAATTTAGGATGAAGTAAGGATCATTTTACAATAAAAAAAACAATAAAAATGTTTAGAATAAAAAAATTATATATACACCTGTATGTAAGCATACGTACCGTAGCCACACATGAAGTGCATGAAGGCAAATTGCACAAGACCAGAACATCAGCTGCTGGGAGCAGCAGGAACAACCATGACAAACAGATGCACACAGATATTTGCACCGACACGCATACAGATGTGAGAGAGGAGGTGTGACTCCACTGGCCTGCCGTGGATGTAATGTGAGGGGTAGGAGCATCTTAGCATTTGTACCTGGTGTGTGTTTGGGCGCAGCAGGGGGTTCAGGGGCGGAGGAGGTCGTCGCAGTCTCCATGGAGACGTGGGTGGATGTCCCACCTCTTGCATTTCAACATGCTGATGTCAGAAGTGGGAGGTAAAGCCCCAGGTGGAAACTCTAACGACGGGAATCAGGTCCCGGTGTGTTTCCTCTCTGGGGGGTTGGGGGCCAGATTCTGCAGAGCAGTGTTTCCCGATCCGCTCCTCGGGGACCCAGCGTCGGCCCATGTTTTCGCTCCCTCCGAGCTCCCTGCCAGACAGTCCACATTTTTGCTCCCTCAGAGGGAGCTGGGAGGGAACAAAATCCTGGACTGTCTGTGGGTCCCCAGGAACCGGATTGGGAAACACTGCTGTGGACATTCCCTCGGTAAAGGTTCAGGAAAAGTGTTACTGCTCAGTGAGATGCCAAAATCAAGGTAGGGGGAGTGTGTAAGGTGTTAGTTTTTGTGTGTCTGATTTAAACATCTTCAGCTCTACAGGGACACAGTCCCATTGCTATAGTATTGGTGACTCTCTCTCTCTCTCTCTCTCTCTCTCTCTCTCCTTCCCATTTCACACTGTTTCCACATTCAGCTCTCGCTGTCTGGCACATCAGTGCCACTTGTCAGACCATCTGATAAAGTGCCACCCTATCTATTCCTCAAAACAGGCAGAAGAGAGTAGTAAAACAGAGGCTAGGTCTATTCTGTCTCAATCAGGGGATCCTCAGCCATCTTGAGGCCCATCCTTGCTTCTCCTAGGTGACCTCACACAGTGTGCATGCATGACCAAACCAGCAGAGCTGCTGCCCACACACCAGATTTCTCTGCCCTTCCCTGTCTGCCCAAGCTTCCCTCTTCAGATTCAGCTTCAGAAACACTGAGGTCACATGATCTTTCACTCGTTTTCTTAGAAAACTCACCTAATGAATACAGAGATGTTATTATGTACTAATACTACTTTCTCTTGCCAGAACAGACATTTCTATTCCAAAGGAAGGTAGGAATGTTTTAATAGTTGCCTAGATACATTATTCAGAGCCAGAACAGAAGTTTCTTCCAAAGACGATTTGAGACAATAACCTTCTGTGTTGGTCAATCAGTACACCTACTGTTTTGTGGCCACTGCCTGCCCACAAGCTCCTATTTTCTTAGTGGGATTGTTGATGCATTACATACTTCACAGTTACAAACAATATCTGCACACCCCTGTAGGAAGGGAATATTTAAGGTTATGCATAATTATCATGTTGGATTACAGTATATTTATAGTGTGCTTAATTATTAGTGTTTCATAAAGATTTAATTTGTACTTGATATATCACTTATCACTCAATGATGCTTGTATTGAAGTTAGCATGACAAGTTTACAGTAATAGTTAATAGTTACACAACTGTTAAATAAAACTCTATTTAAAATGTTATTAGCTTCTTAAAATATCACAATAGGCACCCCGAATAACAGTTTAAGCTATGTGAGGAAATAACAGGGAAAAATCTGTTCTTGTTGATCGTTAGCGCTTCGTTGTCTCCCTCTAGTGGAGAATAGCGATATCGTTAAGTATAAATAAATTAAACGCTGTATTCAAAATTAAGTAATCTAAGAATAGAAAAATATTCTAGCCAATAGAAAAAACCCATTCATGCTCCTATAAAGAAAACTACGTAACATTATATTAGGGGCGGGGGGGGGGTAAAAGTATTCGAATCATAATTTCTCTCTTATGAGGGATTCCTGAGCTCTTACTGGGGGTACTGATTTTACTAATGACTGGTAAGATCTGGTCTGTCTCTTGGGTATGCAGACGATCAGTTTAAGTCTGCCTACTTGCTGTCCACCCGTATACAGTCACGCCTCTGATGTGAACTGCTAACCACGTAAAACTAAATTAGTTGCATTATCCAAAATTAGTTGCATTATCCCGCCTGTAATGAATAATTAACGTTTTTTCAGTTCGATTTGCACGAATTATTCTTTTAGTATCATCCAGTTAACGCGTGGAAGCCATGTACCCCATGCAGAGCTTCTCGTAAATTTTTTCATCTAAAATTTCACTTAAAGTGTAAATGTAGTTTTTTGTTACTCTTTCAAAAAATTAAAACGCATCACGTTTTAAGAATAGTTTTTTCGTGCAGTTTGCAATATGTAATTCGAATTTTAGGCTAAAAAGAAAATAATCAAGTGAATCGTAATAAGAACGTGAACACAACTGTTTTAAAAATCGACAATGGTAGAATTACAGGAAAGGTCATATTTTCTTGTATCATATATACCTTAGGCTTAGGTACTACAAACTGATAGAAAATTATTTGTATACGCGAACATATTTGTTTAAAATCTGAACAAACAAAAAACATTAAGTCTAGCATGAAAAGGAACGAGCCAGCCAGGAGTCGAACCTAGAATCTTCTGATCCGTAGTCAGACGCGTTATCCATTGCGCCACTGGCCCGTTGATGAGTATTGAACTAAATACAGTCAGTCATATACAATATTCAATATCAGTAATATCAGTAACGCTGATATTATTGCAATGTAATTTGATGTAACTGAACACCAGGTATGAAATTCACTAGTACGATAAAGTGAATTTTAAAATGCATGAGACGGTCTGACGAGCAGAAGCAGCCTCCTCAGCCCACGAGGCTGAAGTTGGCTCCTTGTTCCGGTCCACCTTAAATGCTGCAAAGTCGAATGCAATGACGCAATTGTGCCTGTAGGGGGATTTATTTACCGAGGGTTACCTTCAGAATCTAATTCGGCTTTCGATTCTTATTATGAGATTATGTCTATTAATGTGTATGTGAGCAAAGTTCACATTTTGTTTATTTGTAGGTGAAGAATACATTGAGTTAGGCAAGTAACATATCTTTTCATATTCAACAGTGTTTTCAGGTGATGTTACTGGTAGACATCATTCTATAGTGAGTTTTCACTGTCTGAAAGCGTTTAACCCCTTGAACTCCTTGAACTAAAATGTCCAGATATGTACTTTCCTCAACATGATGACAAGTTAATGACGGCCAGTTTATTCGAGTCGAAATCCAAATGAAGTTCTGAACGTAAAGTAAGCGAGTCTCCCCCTACAGGCGTAATCTCGTCATTGCAATCGGATGCAAAGCATTTAAGGTGGACCGGAAAATCCGAATAAGGAGCCAACTTCAGCCTCGTCCTCAGCCCCCGCCCCCCGCCCCCGCCGGCGTTATTACCGACACGTCACGGGGGTCACGAGCACACTGAAGTAAAGATGGCTACCGCCTATGAGAGCTACAATTTGTGAGTATTACGGTTCGCCTTTAACTTTAAATCCCCAGTGTATTTTTAAGAAACCCAGATGGCAGTGGCAGGTCCTCAGACAGAGACGCGTCGTGGTTGAAGGGCGTTATCGCTGATGCTTGTGTCTCATGGTTGAGCCTAAATTAGCTGACCGAGGTCCGCCGTTGACACGGCCGGCTACTTCATTAGCTTTGTGGCTACGCTAAGATAGGTGATGCTACGATACGCTATGCTAATCTGTGGTAGACAGAGATAGACTATGCTAATGGAAGCATAAGCTAAACACGGCTAGCTGGCTAACACGTTTAGCCGCAGGAGGAAATACCGCTGATTGGCCGCCGACTGTATGAATTCCTGACCTATTAATCTGACTCAATCCGCAAAGATGAGAAAGTAGATATCTATAATTTATTTGTACTACACAAATTCTTCTGAACTTGTGTGTTTTTAATCTGTAGTTAGCTGCCGTAATAACGGTAGCAAGTTACTGGCATTGGAGGAGAAGGTGGACCGCTCATGTGTCCCTTTTGACAGTTTGCATATAGTGACAGTTCTGTATAAAACTCGATTGATTTTACCCTGATAGACGCCCCTTTCTGAAATCGAATTCTATAATAGAAAAGATGTTGTAAATGTCTGCGATCGATGCGCAGGTTATTCTTTTTTGAAATATGCATTTGGAGATGGAAACATAGGATGGTCTGTTTTCACCCCCTGACTGCAGCAAGGGCGATCTGCTGCAGCGAGGTATCGATCCAGACACAGAAATGCACACTGTGCCGAAACTCCCCTGTAAACCCCGCAGAAGAACTTTTGTTTTTTCTATATCAAAGCCCTAGCCTCAGTCAACCTTTGAATTAATGGTCCTTAAGGTAATGTGATGAGGGTTTCTAAAAATTTTAACATGACCAAGCCGTGCTGAGCGGTTGATCTTTGATATGTCGTTATTTATTCACGAAGATGATACGCATGCTTCCTGTTTTCTTTTTAAATTCCACGTGGCTCATCTTTTTGTATCCCTGGTACACGGGATGTTTTACTGTTCCTGTTTACCTTCACAACTCCTGTCTTCAGATCAATCTTCTGGTCTCCCAGAGGCTCTAACCTGGCAGAAGGTGACATGACACCTTTGCAGATTAATTGCCTTTGTACAGATGGCGGATGTCTCATGTTGACTTGGCATCTCTCTAAAGCTTCTTATGAAAACCCTCCCGTTCATCTTCTGCTGCCGCTGTGTGGAACCTCCTCCAAAAAGGTGTCCCAAGCTTCACGTTTTGCTTGCACATGTTTGTTTTACCCCACCAAAGGACGACTCGCGTTGGCTCCTCTGCTGCACTGTAAAAATACTGCTGCCTTCCTAACGCTGGCAGTTTGGTTTCTTGAAATCATCTGGTGGAACCTGTGCAAAGCAGGTATTTCTGGCTGAGCAAGTGTGGCAGCTGTTTTCTGAGGTGTTCATGTTCCCTTCAGAATTCCGGCGTGATTCACTTAGGTTTGGACCATTACCCTAAGTGCCTTGAAAGCTGGGAACATAAACAGTTTAGTGGGCAGCGGGTTCTCCAGACTGCCTTGTGTGAGCTAATTCTAAGCTCACGCCTTCTGTTCTGCACTATGGAGGGGCATACGGTGAAATCACCAGCAATTGACTCTGTGGGTCCAGTGTTTAAATGCGTAGACCTGCCTGTAAACACTCCTCAAACGAAATTTGCTAGAGTTCATCCAGATCACATGACATTCCAAGTCCATTTCGTCCAAAGTTGTTCAGTAGATACTGCCGTATTCTGTTTTGAAGATGGATGAACACTTCATTGGACTGAGTAATTATCCAGATTGCTAAATACAGTACATTTAAATATTCCAGTTTTTGCAAGGAAGAAGTGTGCTATATTACTAATGATAAAGTTGGTGTTCTTATAGTTTTACTTTATAAAATTCTGCCAGTTTGTTATCGACAATTGTAACTGTATGGTTCACGCCTCAGGTTGTTTGCAACAGGGGCTGATGGGGTAGAACACAGCAATTTGGGTGCAGGCGATGTTTATGATGGCTACAGTATGAACCTGAAGGCTTGTCCCTGCCATAGCATGTTTGTGCAGAACAGGTGGAGGTGGGACCATGTGTGGATTGACTGAACTTTCCTATTCATGTCTGTGCACATACAGGGAAACGGTTCAACGGTCTGATCCAGCCTCTTGATATCATTACCGTCTTTGGTTCTTCTTAAGCACTGTGAAAACCGGCGTAATTAAAACGTTAAAACGCTAATTTTAGTAATCGGATGGACTGCTGCAAACATTGAATAAATCTCGCTCTGTTGTAAAGCAATGGAATCAGATGGTGTCACAGTCTATCTATTTAGAAAGAGACCTTTAGGGAGAGGGTATGATAGGGAACTGCTATTTGTAGGCTCCCTGCGCCACTTACACACGTCTGATGACTGAACATTATTATTGGATTGCCACAACAGGTATTTGGATTAAGGGACTTTTACTCTGTGAGACTTGAATCTGAAAACCTTCAGCCCAGATCCTTAGTCACTGGAGGTCCTCCAGCATTCTGAGGGTCATGCTTGCAGTAAGAGGAGGTCCTCACCGTGTCACATGCTCCTGCACAGGCACACGACCCCTGAGAAGTTCTACGTCGAGGCCCGTGACGATGGCGCCACCGAGGTGCTGGCCATCGATAGGGTGTCGACAGAGATGACTCTCTCAGGTAAGAGTGTACCATGAGTGTGCTGCTTCAGGATCCTCTTCAGCCTAATGGGGGGAGCAATCTAAGGCCAACTGCCCCAGAGCATACTAACGTTATGCACAGCAGAAGCAAGATCTTAAGTATTTTAACGTCACTGGTGGAATTGTGGGCATCTGTGTAGCTGTCTTGAGTGTAAAAGTGAATGTCGTAAATGCAAGCTGTGTTCCATTGTCACTGTGTGTAATTATTAAATGGCATAGTTTTAAATGCCGGCTCAGTAGAACCAGAACTGAGGAACTATGTTCTGCAGCTTCTTCTGAGACATTTCTTCTTTGTCTGCCGGGTTGTGAGCTGTCCACACCTCAAGAAGGCTACCTCCTCATTTATCAATCATTTCAGGCGTGCGATTTCATGACTTATCCAGCGCTGGGGTATATGCATTTAAGTATCCTGAAATGACAGCAGCTATTGACAAAACTGGTTGTGCACAGTCTGGTTCTGATGGAGCCACGCGTTCTACCTCTGCACATATGACTGCGTGCAGCTTGCCAGCCCTTTCTGGCTCACCAGCTCCTCTGTTTTGGGTCTAATACACGTAGAGGATAATTCAGCACCTTGTTAGTCAGAGTCATTCATTGTTTGTGGTGGATATAGTGATTGTTTGGCTAAAGGCACCTTTTAAGCTGTTGCCCACTGTAATCACAGAGATGCTGTCACACTCGATGGCACTTAGACTTCTCGAGAAAGTCACGGTTTCCAGTACCACTATGATTATGAAGTACAGGGTCATTCATACTTGGCGCTGCTTCTTGACGGACACTTGCTACCGTGATCGGGAAAATCTTTAATGTTGACTCGGCTGTGTCCTTGCCTTTCCTCAGGGAAGAAGGACATCCCTCCATCAGCGGTGACCAGGCCCATCTGTGGAATGATGGGGACCATCCGCCTAGTAGCGGGTAGGTCCTGCCTTAGAGACATTTCTCTGTGTTCAGGCTGAGCTTCCTGGTGTATCGATGCACATCACACCAACTAGCTGGGTAATGCCTATAAAAAAATGCATGTATCTGACATCGTGTCGTGAAGCTGTTATTCTCGGAGAAGGATCGGACTGCCACGAAACAGTTCGGGGTGAAATATCTCCAAGAACGGAAATGGAGCTACTCAAGAAAGGAAATCAGAGCATGATGCTAAATTTAGTCAAGTCCCAGGGCTAACATTGGCCTTATTGAAGAAGATGTTGAAACTTGACGGTCCTGGTTATCTTTAGTTTCTTTGCAAGACCTGATGTTCAGTTGTCACAGGTCCAAAAGTTGTAGCAGCCCGGAAACATCAGGTCACTGTGTTGGGCTGATGTCTAAGCTTCCAAGCTTCCTGGGATCATCAACCTTGGCTTCCTCCCACAGGGATGTACCTCATTGTCATTACCAAGAAGAAGAAGGTGGGCTCCCTCTTTGGGCACAATGTGTGGAAGGTGGTGGACTTTGATGTGATCTCCTACAAAAAGACCATTCTGCACCTGACTGATAACCAGGTGATGCCTGTCACCATCCTGCAGCCAAACTCGCACCTCGCATCCCAGCGACTCTCTGCTCTTGTGCCTTTGCCTCCAGTTGGATAACACTGACGTTTCACCTTCTGAGAAATGTGATCTCCGCTTACCGTTACACAGTTTGCATTATTAATCAAAGGGGCAATGCTCATTGGAGGAGCAACCTTTGTTCTGATAGGCGGAGGGTAATGTCACTCAAGAGTGTGATGGCTTTGTCCCCAAGGAAACAGGGAACGTGTGTTCCTGACATACACTAAAGTGTAAGATAACTGTATGATAAAAAATAACCTTGAACCGGAAGCTAAATGGACTCCTTAAAGCATTTAAATAAAATAGGTTGACTGTTTCATAGTAATATATTACAGTACGTTTTTTATGACATGGAGACTCGTGTTCATAATTGCCTTGAAATATCAGTCCTTTTACATCTGCAGATTAGCTACATCTTAATTTATTTAGATACATTCATGTCAATCAGTTAATTTTTTTTTTTTTAAAAAACACTATCAATCAGTACTGAATGATTATCGCGATAAGGGTCACATTTTGGTAGATAAGTTCCTCATACCGCCTGTAGGAGGGAACATCAGAGTGATACATTGCTGCCAACAGACCCTCACTGGCTAAGCTTGGTCAGCCTTGAGCTCAAGACCTGGCTGCTAGGAGGAGAGGCTTGGCTCCTCTGATGATCTTGCCGTTGGTATCTCCCTGGCTCCTCGCAGACCCCAAGGATATGTGGCATCATCCCCCGTAGTGAGCGGTCTTGTTGTCATTAAAATAGCTTCAGAAAGGTCAGCGTGATTATGCTGTAATGGCAGTATTTCTTCTGGACGGATCCAGCCTCCGCCATTGTGTCACCTCTTAACCCCCCCCTTCAGATGCAGGATAATAAGACATTCCTGGCCATGATCAACAACGTTCTCACCACGGACGGCTTCTACTACGCCACCAACTATGACCTGACCCACTCCCTGCAACGCCTGTCCAACACCAGCCCTGACTTCCACGACATGAGCCTGCTGGAGCGGGTGAGGGGGGGGGGGGACATTTCATGGACACGCCCACATAGCCCCCACCAGTGAGCATGAGCTCTGGGGCGTTGCAGGCTGGTTCAGACTTTCCCTTATAAATAATGCAGACAGGCGTGATCACGGTGTCGGGTTAGGTTTAGGTTATGGTTAGGTTTAGGGTTACCGCAGCGAAGCGGATACGTTACATGCAGCATCTGCATAGCCTGACCTTCAGCGCAGGCACAGGTATCGTTACAGGCGTAGTCTGCAACACCTAAACCTGGAAACGCCTAGTAAATATTACCTAAGCTGGGCAGGGTTTTGTCTCCCTGTCAGGGGGGGTGGGATTCAGTGCTATGAAATCCAGGTTCCACCCCCCTAGAACAGTCTGCACACCTCGTGGTGTCCCCTTCAGGGACCCTGTTCAGGGGGCTTGTCTTAAACAGTCTTCCAGTTCTGTCGTCCTCCTCCGTGGTTGATGTGAAACACTGCAAGGTGGAAGGGTGGAAAAGTGCAGCATTAAAGGGTGGAATAAATATAGTGCAACTGAATAAATACAGAAATCGCAATTAGTTTGAGGGATGAGTGTTTATCCGTGGGGGGGTCGCATATATGGATATCATGACAGGCTCAGGGAAGGTGCTGTGGCTGAATCTGCCCCCCCCCCCCCCATTCTCTGTTCTGCAGGCGGACCAGAGGTTTGTTTGGAATGGACACCTGCTTAGAGAGATCATCGCGCAGCCGGAGGTGAGGGTGGCAGCGGCGGGTCTCCCCCGTGCAGCCTCTGTTCCTGACTGTCCCCAGCTCTTTCCCTGTTTATCCCCTCCTTGACGCGTCCTGGGTTCTCACGCTCACTCTCTCTCCTGCAGCTGCACAGATTCGCCTTTCCGCTCGTCCACGGCTGTATCCTTTCTGTCTGATCCCGTTACTCATCCGCCGCCTCCTTTTCAGGCCTCTCGTATAGTATTCTAAGAGAGGGATTATTTTAAACTGTTATTCCACCCAGAGTCAAATTGGCTACTGATTTTGACCTGATTGAAACCAGGCTGGGCTAGAATTGATCCCATCCCTAGGGGAAATATTTAAATAGTCGTGGTGGAGCCTGCTGGATTTGCTAAGTGTGCCACCTATAGGTCAGCCAGGTCACTGCAGGCCAGTGCACTGTGAGAAGCCACCACAGGGGACACTCTCGGTTGTAGTGCAAACCGTAACCTGTAGCATGGAAAAGTTACACCAGGGAGTTCATGTAGTCTGACTGAGCGTGAAATTGAGGCAGGTCCAGGAACCGACACTAGATGGCAGCATAACTCATCATATATCTAGTAGGACAAATATACACTCATTGGTCAAGTGATTCATTGCGCTTGCTTGTCAGTACGAGCAGCCTGTATCTCCAGACAACAAACGATATGGCTGCAGCTGCAGTGCAGCCAGCTTGCAGACGGGTTTAGGACGTGCAGTTAGTGTTTCGCTGCGCATTGGAACTGCTACGCTGCGTGACGTTGGACGTGGCGTGATGCTGGTTGGAATCCTCAACCGCCGGCCATGCAGTCATCGTGATGACGTCCGGCTGCATCAACGGGAAGGTCTTCGACTGGATTCTCATCTCTAGGAGAAGCTGTTTCCGCGCAGGGGTGCGCTATTATGTGCGAGGTGAGCCTGGACCCCTCATACATCCAAGCCGGCCTTCCTGATTGTAACTTTTTGGGGTGGCTGTCTGTCCCACCCCTGCCTCTATAACACATCCATTTTTCAGGCATTGACTCGGACGGACATGCCGCCAACTTTGTGGAGACTGAGCAGATCGTCCAGTATAACAATGGAAAAGCCTCTTTCGTGCAAGTCAGTCCATCGCGGTAACACTGTACTGGTCTGCATCCCTGAGGCCCTCATACCGACTGTAAATGGTGTCTCCTGCTCCTCCCATAGACCCGCGGTTCCATTCCCTTCTTTTGGTCCCAGAGGCCCAATCTGAAGTACAAGCCGAGGCCACAGATCAGTAAAACCAGCAATCACGTGAGCTTTTACTGTTAGCCCTGCAGCCAATCAGGTCAGCCGTTGTTTCCATGCTGAGGTCTCTTCTTCCTCCGCTTCCTAGATGGATGGCTTCCAGAGGCATTTTGATTCCCAGAGCATCCTTTACGGAAAGCAGGTCATCTTGAACCTGGTATGCTTCCATTTTTATGCTTTTATTACATCTGAGGAGTTTTATCTTGACCTTTATTGGTATTTTATAGGTGCGGATCTTTGAATCGTATGCTGCTTGTCAGCATTGCACTTATTTTCGTTTTCGCGTGCTGCCTTCCCCAGGTCAACCAGAAGGGGTCGGAGAAGCCGTTGGAAGAGGCCTTTGCTAAGATGGCGACCAGCTTTGGCAACAACGTGCTCAAGTAAGGGTTACTGCCCTCCTATCACTCCCACTTACCCCGTGCTGCCCCAAACAGCCGAAATGATGACCTTACAGCCGGGCGCAGCGTAAACCACGTAGCATTATGACGGTCTGTGTTTGGGGAGCTTGGTGGATCGCGAGCTTGCCGTCGACTGCTCCCGGTAATCAGACTCCTCCGCCTCCCCACAGGTACATAGCCTTTGACTTCCACAAGGAGTGCAGCCACATGCGCTGGGACCGTCTGCAGATCCTGGTGGACACAGTGGCAGTGATGCAGGATGACTATGGGTAAATGTGTGTGTGTCTGCGTATGTGAAAGCCAGTGACCGAGTCTTGGGGAAGTACAAGAATTACAAGTGATACCTGTTGCTAGTAACTGGATTGGGTGCTGAACTTAGTGGATTTAATAGTAGTTAACGGTCTTGTTTTGTTAACGGTGGGTTAGATAAAGCGTGACCACTTTATGGATCTGTGGTTTGTTCAGATCCACCTCCAGAGCCCCTTTCACTGTAGGCCTCTGGGCGGTGCTGTACCCCGACTCCAGTGCCCCTGATTGGTGGTGATACACCGGGGGGAAGGGACTCCTGGGCTTATACTACTTCCTGTCACATGACAATATTCTCTCTAGCTACTTCCTGGTGGACTCGGATGGGAAGGTCATGCTCCAGCAGGATGGAACGTTCCGCAGTAACTGCATGGACTGCCTGGACCGGACCAATGTCATCCAGAGCCTGCTGGCTCGCCGTTCCCTGCAGGCCCAATTGCAGGTGTCTTTTCTTATGCATAAATTAACTGATACTAGTTGTTTGTTCCAGCAAAGCGCTGGTTAGTTTCTCAGTCTGAAGGTACTGGGCATCCGTTAAACTGGCTGCCTCTGGCATAGAAGATTCATCGGCCACCTGGCAGTAAACTGTTTGCCCTATATGGACGAGATGGTCACCTGACTGTAAGATGCCTCCAACTGTGGTTTCTATTATACAACAGAGGCTGGGCGTCCTACACGTAGGTCAGAAGATTGAACAGCAAGCTGATTTTGAAAAGATCTACAAGAATGGTGAGCCCACCCCCCTGCCGATGAGATCATCAATCCCCCCCCCGCCACCATTAACCCTACAGCTTCTGAATTGCATCGTGTCCCTGGTTCCAGGGTGGGCTGACAACGCCAACGCGTGTGCCAAGCAGTATGCTGGCACTGGGGCCCTGAAGACTGACTTCACCAGGTGAGGAACCCGTCTGATCTTATGAGCTTATGGATGTGGAGACTGGAAGTGGCATTACACAGATACCAGAGTAGAGATGAGCCTGTGGTTTAAGGTGCTCCTCAACTGTACTAGTTCTGTCCAGACTCAGTCCTGTGATTGGGCTAGATTTCCACTAAAGTTCACAGAGCTCCTAAACCTTAATATTAGCTCCTCCCCAAAGCAAAGTCTGCTAACAACATGACACCGGATGACATCTCTATACCCAGGACTGGAAAGAGAACCCATTGGGGTCTGCTGATGGATGGCTGGAACTCCATGATCCGCTATTACAAGAACAACTTCTCTGATGGCTTCAGACAGGTACGGTATCCTCTCACGGTGCACCACGGGCTGCGTGACAACAGGCGTGCCAGAAACTCTGGGCTCTGCGTGACACCAAACCAAGTTCAAACGCCAAATGTTAAATAGCAGCTCTTGCAGAACCTGTAAGATGTTAACAATCCTAACTGTGGTGGAGCCAGCTGGGGGTGTGCAGTGACTGCCCAGGTTTGATTGGGGGGGGGGGGTTGAGGATCTCAGCTGCCTTCATGATGTACGGCCCCTTCCTAGGATTCTATTGACCTCTTCCTTGGGAACTATGCTGTGGATGAGATGGAAGTGTCGACACCCCTACAGGTGCAAAAGGACTGGAAGTTCCTCACCGTGAGTTTTATCCCTTGGGGGGGGGGGGAGTAAGGGCCTAAGGGGCAGGGTGGTCTGAGGCAGGATGCAACCAATCTTATTCTTATGGGGGGGAACTAACTTGGTCAGTCTTTAACTGCTGGAGGTGTATTTTTTTGAGATACTGGTAATTCCCCACAACTTCTTCAAAGTCATTCTTTATTCTCCTCTCTCCCAGCTTCCCATCATCATGCTGGTTGCTTTCGCAATGTGCATCATCTGCCTCCTTATGGCAGGTAAGAAGCTCCTTTTTCATTATTAGCAATGGAAGAACTCAAGCTTCAGAAAGCTTTTGTGGGCTTGGTGTCAGTCCCATGGGTAGTTTCCCCAGTTCCCACTGGTCACCTTATTATTGCTCAGATTTGTACTTTTGGTCTGTAATGAGGAACATTCATCTAGCCTCATTCCTCCATTCACTATGAGAATATTCAGAATGACTGACCTTTCAAAAATGCCTTTAGAAGAATTGAAAGATCTTGATGTTTTTCTTACTCTGTAATAACCCACTAGGCCAGAGCTCATGGGACCGTGACGCCCAAACTGTAGAGCGGTTCAGCCTGACCCTTAGAGATTGTGGTACCGTCCCGCCATGTTCTCCAGGTGACACGTGGACGGAGACCCTAGCCTACGTGCTCTTCTGGGGCTCAGCGAGCGCTGGCACAGCCGCCGTCATCCTCTTCAATGGCCTGGATTTCGTCGACGCCCCCAAGCTGGTGCAGAAGGAGAAGATGGACTGAACGTGTGTGTGTGGGAAGCGGTTCAGCTCCGCGGGCTCCGCCTGTAACTCCCCCCAGCCCCCCCAGACCTGGAGCCTGTACTGACCTGCTCTCCACACTGTCCGCGCGCAACTCATCCTATTCCACAGCACTCGTCTCCTGTGTCACACTTTCCCAATCATTCCCAGCTTGGCCTTTGCAGGCTTTGGGTGTTTGCACTAACTCGCGCACCAAGCACCGTTTCCCGGTATCACCCGACCCGAACCCGAACCCGGGGTCAGGGCTGAGCGCCGTAATCTCCACCATTCACTCTGCCTACCCGTATGAACCGTATTCAGCACCTCTCTTTCCTTGATCGTTTTTGAACTTTACGTGTTTTTTTTTTATTGTTATTTTTGCTGGGTGTGGCACTTCTTCAGGTGTAGGTTAATCTTCTTTTTAAAGCAGCTGGGAGAAGCCGTCCCCACGTCTTCTGACGTGACGGGGAAAGTTGAATAAGAATCTCCTGAGCTGCTCGATACACCTCAGATACGGTTTCTGTGATTCACACTGGATGGTCCAGCTGCTGCTTCACACGATTCGGTGTTGATGTTACTGCTTGTTTCATGTTCTTGTGAGTGTTTATTTGTTTCTGCTTCAAGACCCCTGGGGGGGGGTGGGGTACAGAATGTGCTTGCAAAGATCCAAAATTCTAACTACTGCAGGCATGGCCAGTGAGTTCTTTTTTTGGGGAGCTTACTCTGGAATGTTTGGAGCCTTTACATAACTGCGCCACGGTAGTTCGATTCAAAAGCATAACTTTAATAAATGGGAGAAGGAAAGAGGAACTTGCAGATTCCAAACTCTGCACAGCCACGATGGTCTGAAGTCCTTCGCATGTGTGAATGTCTGTGGACAGCAGGGTCCTGGGGTGACAGGTGACACCTTTCTGTGGCTGAGGAATGTGGACCCAAACTGGATCTGTGGAACCTATACTGGACTCCCAGTAGAAGTGGCTACTTTAAATGGCTAAACCCCCCCCCCCCCCCCCCCCCCCAACACCCCCCACACCCGGGGAGGGCCCCGTTTTGGTTTTTCAGGTGGTGGTTTAATTGGTGAGAAAATTTTGGGTGTAGAGATTTTTGGGG
>JABFEA020000050.1:3402514-3420736 GCA_019775915.2 Cyphomyrus plagiostoma | reverse complement strand
CCCCCCCCCCCCCCCCCCCCCCCCCCCCCCCCCCCCCCCCCCCCCCCCCCCCCCCCCCCCCCCCCCCCCCCCCTTAGTGAAGTGTGTGTCCTGTGTAGCAGAGCATGCATGAGTGTGAGGGTGCCTTACAATTGGCCAGAAAAGGCTCCAATGGAACTGATATGTTTTCACTCACTGGCGTGAATTCAGAGTATATATTTCAGCCAAAGGTACAACAGAATGCCCCTTCCTGAGACTGGATCCAACAACTTTCAGGTCCGTGTATTTAGCTATTACAGTGCATGCAGGCTTCTACAGACGCACTCACTGTATATTTATATACCTAATAGTTATCGTCAATTTAAATGACTCCATTGCAGAGATAGAACAGAGATGCCGGCATCTTGCTACGCACAGGGTCAGTACGCCATGCCGATTAGCAGAGGGGCTGGTAAACGTGCACCCGTCATAGACTTCATGACCGGGACTGTGAGCAATAAGGACCCGCGCGACGGCCACCGGAATTCAGCAAAAGCGCCCCAGCGTGTCCCAGGCTGAAACACCTATTAACCGCATTGCCGTTCGGACTCTAGTGCCGGTGTAATAGATTATCTTCGTCTAGGCCAGATAGTCAGAAAATGGATCCCACAGAAAGCATCGGTCTCCCACGCCCTCCCGTTTCATCCTGTGGCGTTGGACGAAAAGATAACAAACGTCCGAAAAGCCCCGCAATAAAGGTAAATATTACCGTTAATCCTTACATATACTGCTTTCCCTACCAAGTTTTTAGTCCTGATTTAACACGCAATACGGAATTACATGGAGCAACCTTAAAGAAATTGCAACCTAGTCTGGGTGCACCAAACTGCGGTTACTCAACGCATGACATCATTGCATTCGCCGCACACCAATGCATTTGATCGCGAACCATATCGGCCCTATCTTAGTGGGATCCTAACCCAGAGGACACCAGCAGAGCCCTTAGAACGACGCACAAGCAGTCCCTCTCGCATTACGTTGTGTCATACTCACAAAATTGTCGGCGCCGCCATTCACATTATCCGGGCAAAGGACATAGAAGGAGATTCCCGGTTCGGCATAGAAATCCAGGCGTCTCTCGTCGAACTCTTCCGCGAATATGAGATCGAAGGGGTTGCCCGCGCACCACTTCTCCGCCGTGTCAACCAGCTGCTTGAACTCCATCCTTGGCCAGCTGTTTCGCTCACCTGGGCGGCCGCACCGGGACTTATCCTCCTCGCTCAGTGATGATCGATGCACGAACGGCTGACGGCGCTCTCCCGGGCTCCTAGCAATCCGTCAGCATCATGCATGAGAAAAAAAGAACAGCGAGCGGCCGTCAATGTCTCACGTTCATCTGTATACGGCGTGTTGCTCCCGTCCAGCTCCGTCCGCGAGGAAGAGGAAAGGATGCGCCGCGCCGGGGATCGGGCTGTCACACAGAGGGGCACGGCCAGCGGTGACGTCAGGTCCCTCTGCCGGTACGATGACGACATGCAGAAAGCGCCGACCAATGGGAAACGGCGGAGCGTGCGGATCGGCCGGTGGCGGCCGTCGCGATCGCTCGCAATGGACACCAGCAAACGCGAAGGGAGAGATTTTATAAGCAGTAAACACCCAGTCTTCCGGGAAATATGGATGGAAATGCTTTGGAAATTGTAAGCGAATTACACTTTTCTTAAATTTTCGAACTCGTACATTTTTGGTGCAACCTGAAACACTCGTTTCAAACATTCACCATCGTAAATATCACACATTTGCAACCACTGAACCAACGTGCTGTCCCAATAAATTATACTGTATGCATTTAGGCATATCACACGCCTATATGCCTACATAGCTTACACAACATATTGATATATTACTTTTTAATTGAATTTGTTACTAGATTAAAGAAATCCACATAGACAGCATGCGGGATGGTGCTGCAAAAATACAATGTGACTTAATATACTTCTAAAATACGTGTGAAATTTCCCATGTAAATTTTCAAATATTTCAGTTTAGCTTTTGTTCAAGACAAAGATTGTCTTTTGATTCATGTAGACGGGACCCGTAATTTAAAAATCTCTTGAAGCTGTCGTGTCACGTCTACGGCTTGATAGAACACCAGAACAAATTTCGACATTCCAGCTGAGGAAAAAAAATGAAAATGGCAAATGGATCAAGGGAAAATTTTTCTGCGGTGAGAGTCGCCCCTTGTGTCATTTTTATTGAGCAATAACGACGCTGCTTATTTGAACATCCGGAATAAACCAGGATGCATACAGCCCCATCTGCTCTCCCACAACCAATTACTGCGCCGAACGGGAGCCTGCAAATTTGGAGATGCTGGGCAGTAGGAACAGATGTTTGAAAACCAAAATCAATAATATCATCGTCTCGCGCAGCGTTTCACGTGAACGTCTGATACATGTTTGCGGGAAAGCATCTTCAGAACTCCCAAAGATCTTGCTTGAACATCTGGCAATGTTCATTCCTCTACGAACTGGACTTTTTCCCGGTCTGTCACGAGAATGCAGCAGGGGAGGGGTCTCCATGGTTTTCACAAAGGAACTGATGTTACTCAAATAAACCAGCGAAGCAGACATAATAGCAAAAACGTTCTCATTTTTAATACGAGTAGTTGAAAGAACGCGTTCTTCAAACTTCTGTTTCAGCTGAGTTACGTCATATTCCTATGTACGACAATGTTTTCCAGAACAGAGTACATTTCTCATGGCTGCAATAAAAATCTGCAATTACTATGAACATATAATTTATATGCTTTTAAATAAAGGATCTTAGTAACCACAGCTGGTATTGTGGTTCAATACCAGTCCTTTATTTATGTTGTATTCTCGTTTTTAAAGGATGGGCATTAATTTAAAAAGAATTGCTTCTCCTCTGGCCTTCTGGTAATGGTCTAGTTGGATAGTTTCTCTATCTGCTCTACACCACAAGGGGCAGCATTGACCTTTTCGTGAGAGTTTCCTGCAATCTAATTTATTACTATCCTGTCAGGGTCTCGGAGCTCTGAGGGTCATCCCAGGAAGTTAAAGGAAAGAGGTTTCCAGTAAAGAGACTTTTTTTTTTACATCTGTGGTACGGCAGTACTCCATGGCAACCATCCACAACCCTGACCGCTGCTAGACAGCACCGCTGCTCGGCAACTGTATACCACCATCGGGGAGAGCAAACAAAGCAATCAGGACAGGCATCCCATGGTGCAATGTAACGTGCTTTCCTCCACAGGCATCTAAAGATAACACAGGCTGTCAGTCCTCTCCCTCAGATACACAAAAACAAACTAGCTGTCCGCTTCCTCCCAGTTCTTGTAACAGACATCTTCCTGATCAGATGATGGCCAATGCTGGGTCACAGCCCATAGTGACCCGGCATCCTGGAGGTCCCGTCTCCCTTCCCTTCCCTTCCCTTCCCTTCCCTTCCCAGCCCCCACCCTGTGCCCTTTGCCCATTTACATCCTATTATAATGATGAAGAACAACAGGAAAAAAAGTTACAGGAAATCCTATAATTCCAAATAATCAAGATGAGGATATTTTTCATTAACTGGTGCTCATGCTAAGCTTTGACTGAATTATGGAGGAAAGAAACATCTATTTGGGATTAGGAATTGCAGCACATCTGACAAATAACACCCCCCCCCCCCATCACACACCCTTGTACTTTATTCACGGGTTCGGGTGCTTTATGTTTTCAAAAATTACACATAAAATTGTACCCGACGACATATTTTTCACCCGGTCCATAATAACTTGGGGGTTACCCGTCAAGTGCCTGAACCCATGTAGGACTCTTGGCTTTGGGGAAATGAACCAACAAACTTACAAGAATGAATTCTGGCCATGACTTCTGCGTTTTGGCCCAGCAGGGTGGCGTCCACTCCCAAACAGGGGGTGGGGGCACTGGTGACAGCCACTTAGAGGAGAATAAACTATACCCTGTAGTGCGCATGCACTTTCCGCTATACATACGCAGTCCAACTGAGACTTCTGTGATCTAAATGTCAATCGCACACATGATTTTTAACTGTCAAATCTACTATGCTAAATTATTACTTCCATTTCAGCTGAACCACACCCACCACCGCCGAACCGGAGTTTTCTTCTGATCTTGCAGTCTAACTCGGAAGTAATCTTCTGTAAAATTCCTGTCTGGAAATAAAGCCTGATTCATTACGGTGCCACTGTTCCCCACTGTCCTCTCTCGCTGTTTGACCGCGAATGAACCTTCGTGAGTCGCAGCTCTCCCCAGAGGGCTGCGAGACGATGACGTTACATAATCGTTGTTATTCACTCGACTTGAAAGTAGAATAATTGAAATCTCTCTGCCCGTGAAAACAAAGGAGTTCTCGTATCTCCCTGACAGCCCCTCAATCAGGCTTGGGCATCACCCTGCATTTCCGCTTGAGGGACTCGCCCATATCACACGCGATCGTCTGGAAAAGCAGGGCAGCCGCCAAATCAGGCGGAACTAAAAAGCGTCCGTGGAGCTAAAGTTACGACAACATTAAATCCTTGATTATGGGGCACGATTTCACGACCGGGACATTCAGCAAGCCTGACGGTCAGCAAACACGCTGGGTCCCCGATCTAAGGGCTACTGAAATTCGCATAAACTTTGTTTGGCTAAGTGAGCTTAATTAATACACACCTGATATAGATCTGAAGAGTCTGTGTTGAAAGATTCCAAGTCAGAGAAGCCAGTTCACTCAACTGCATGTGTTTGGATTTAGCCAGAGGATTTCTGCCTTCTGCATGACACAGGGAACATGCAGACTTCACAAACAGCAGGGATTCGAACCCTCAACGCCATGTCATCCTGTGTGCTGTTTTTGATTTTTGTTTTTCGTCGTTGCCAACAGTAACTAATCATGGGGCTTCACTGGAACAAACCAGTCATTTTGATTCACTGGTGTAGCCAGTGTTTGTTCCATTTTAAGTCTTCATTGTTTTACCAATATCACTTTTTTAACCTCACAATAAATTACTTCATAGGGTGTTTCAGATTTAGCTCTGGAGCTCTGACAACTGAAATGAGTCCCCATTTCATGTATAAGTCATAGTGGGGACTGATAGGGCTGGGAAGGGGTTATGGTTTGTCATAGTTGGGATTAGAGTTATTCCCATAGAAATGAATGGAGCGTCCCTGCAAACATTTAGCTATCTAAAATGTGTGTGTGTGTGACTGTGTGTGCAGCGTGAGGCTGGGTTACCATGGCAACTGATCACTTGGTCCTCTGCCGACAGCTCTAGCTGACCCTGACAGTACTAATAAGGGTTTAATGTGAGTCAGCCGGTGGCGTTCAGCAATCCAAGCACAGGAGTTATTTAGTTTAGGACCTTTTTTCGGGTTTCTAGGACAAAAGATACATATAAATAAAAACCAACGCCGTTAGAACGTGTATAGCTCTTCAGGAACTACTAAAGGGCACGGTCACATGACACAGTACAAAGAGCGATGTGCTGAGTCGGAAGAGAGGACCTCAGAGAACCAGAACCCTCAGAACCTTTTCCCTTTGGGTAAATGTGTAAAAGTTTGATTTCAAAGTCTCAGTTTGAGCACTTCAGATTAAGCATGCTGGCATGTATAACATAAATATGTATATTCACACACCATACTAGCCTCTGTCAAATGCTTATACCAGTGGTCTGAACGGACCTTTGGGCAGATCCAGCCCACAAGACAATTCTATATGACCTGGTATGTTTTCATTTCATTATCAAAGGGGCACTATCATGCACATTTTCACTCCTCATTATTTTATTTTTGTGTTCTATTAGAACAGATTTTCATGCTCCAATACACAAAAACACCAAACACATCTCATAGTGCACCTCTTTTCACTCTGTCTGTACCTGTAACTATAGATATCACACACAGGAATGCTGCACTGATCTTGTCAGCACGTGTAAACTTCACTGCCACCTTACCTGACCAGTACTGACTGGTACCAGTACCCACCACAAATGGAAGATGCCGGACTTTTGTGCTGCTTATGAAATTCTGATGAAAGAAACGATGAACCTAAAGAACAGGGAGTAACATTTCACATCATTTTTAGTGCATAACACACCGTATACATTTAGAATGAATATTGTTTATTTAAAAAATTACAAATAAAATTATACCATGGTAGCCATTATACATGCAGCAAGAAAACAGGAAATCCTAAGAAAATAAAGATTACATAGGGTAAGTTCATTTGGAATAGAAGTACTATCTACATTAGAATGTCAATATGAAAACCATCATTTTTAATTTTACCAAGCATTCTGTATCATTCAGTACATTCATAGCAAACCACTTGAAAATTGGTTGAAAATTGAGTGATTTATGATGATTTTGGTGGATAAACCTTTGCTTCTTTAGATGGACATGCAATAAGGAGTGGCTACCTCATACCAAGATGGCTGCTGCATTAACGCATCACTGCAATGAACAGCAGTGACCAAGGTAGCATCTATGTGTATGATATCTATGACTATGACACTCTGTTAGAGCTTTAAGCCCCACCCCTGATGAGGACAGTGTACTCTGATTGGTCAGCTTGCCCTACATGTTACAACAGTCTTGCAGTCTGCAGACAGATCCTTGCAGGTAGATGGCCAATAAGGATTGTGTTATGAGGTGACCTCACCATGTCACATAAGTAAGGGCTGGAATCCCAACAAGGTGTTTCAGGCAGGTTAGAGGAGAGTGGTTTCTGTGATGAGAGTTACTGGCTTTGGTGTGAACTTTGGGCTGTAAGACTTTGCAGACCGTTTACATGCGGATAACACACTAAAGAAAAGGGGGAAACCAGAAAAGCGTAATAGGTTCCCCTTAAATATGGCCTACGGGTCTATCTTCCATTTTCCACTTTACAATTTTCATTAAGTGACCTGGTTTTCCTGCAGATTAGTTGAAAATAGATCTTGGATTGTTTTCCCCTCTCTCTCAGTTCATAAGAAATAGCCCAAGCCTAACAGATCCCCACTTTATAAAAACAATTTTGCACAGCAAACATGCTTATGTATATATTTCATTGTTCGCTTATTCTCCCCACCAGTCTTGCAAATTTAGAGATCGTTTTTTTTTTTTTTAAGTTCAGCATAAGTGTTTATTTAAATCTTCAGCCTCAGACCTGTACTG
Source organism: Cyphomyrus plagiostoma (assembly GCA_019775915.2). Lineage (NCBI taxonomy): Eukaryota > Metazoa > Chordata > Actinopteri > Osteoglossiformes > Mormyridae > Cyphomyrus > Cyphomyrus plagiostoma. The sequence goes on along the minus strand of JABFEA020000050.1, from coordinate 3,413,603 downwards.
TACACTCGCAGGCCTCAGGTTGGCTACATAAACATCACTCTCCCTTGTCAGCTGGATGAGAAGCACCCAATCACGCTATGGCTATGCAGCCAGAACTGTGATGTCCCACGAAGCTCTACATGTGATAAAAACATTTGGCATCACAGCAAACCAAAAGTCTCCTAAACGTTACACATGAGCAAGGGCGTGGTTTCGGTTTCAAAATTATTAGGCATCACGTCACCCCCCTCCCCCCCAACAACCACTACAATACTCTTACAATATTGGTACGGACATCTCCCTACCGTCTATACCCAAATTCACACCCTTACACGTAAGTTATGCACCCATATCATTACACAGCAGCACCGCCAATTTACCAGCACGATCAATAACAAGAATAGCAAACAAATATTTAAGTATTATTTAAAAACGACAATTAACATCACATAATAATTAAAGCAGAGTGCTATAAAGATCGTATTCTAAAAACTTTCTTGGCCAGTGATATCGGGAGTTTTAATAACCACTTTATCATGCTTCATTCCTTTGTACAGAAGGAACAAAACATGCGTAGGGATCGAGTCTGGGACGTCTCGACCATCGCTTTAGGCCAATTATCTGAAGGGCGGAAGGCTTAGGTGATGGAATACTATTATTGGAATCCCGGGTGTAGATAAATGGGGACAGACTGTTTTGACAGGCTTTTTAGACGAACTGGTGGTTTTTGTGGGTTTGACCAAACGGACGGTCGTTACTTGTCCCGTTGCAATACCGATCGGAGCTGTCATTGCGGCTGAGAGTATGCAGGACTTCTGTCAATGACACAAAATTAACCAAACGGGAAAGTACGGACGTTTAAGGGAATGCTTCACCGATTCGAGAGATCTTGCATTTCTTGTGGAGAAGTAGGTCAAGTGATCCGCCCCTGAAATTTAATTCTTCAGAAGTCAAGTAAGGCTTTCCCCTTTTCATTACTGTACGCCAATGCATAGAAGTAAACAGACAATTTGCCAATCGGATTAAGCGCTTAATGTCTTCAAAGAGGATAAAACAGGAAGTATAGGCTACATGATATAACACAGCACTGTATAGTTGGGAGTGATGTTATTATGCAAATATGTAAAGTTGCCGTAATGCCTTTATTCAGAAGGGGGCGGGCGAGCCGAAAATCTGCGACTCCGACTCAATTTCTGTAACAGCCTGATAGTTAGGTTACCGACTGCGTGTCACCGGAATTTCGGTCTGGGTTTTGCTGGGAGTTAAGTTGCCTCTTCAGTCGGGTACAGATAGTTTCCCCATTTAAAGTGCTGTGGTTTGCCTTGTTTTACCATCCATATAGAGATGGCCTGATCTCCGGGCGCATGAATTTGCCTTCGGCGTAGCTGCTGCGGGTCGGATTGTCCGCGAAAACAAAACCGCGACCCGAGAGCGTGATTTTACAAAATGGACAGATCGGAAAAGGGGAATAAATCCGGAGGTGATTCCGAATCACAAGAGGAGGAGGAGGTCGATCCCAGAATTCAGGTAAAGGGGAAAAGTGACCAATGTAAAAATGAAAGATGAAATCCTGAATGTACTGCGCGTTAACTTTTAGCAAAGCATTTTCTTTCATTTTTGGAAAACGGCGTGAAAAAGACCCGTTTTCGCAGTCTGTTTTCTTAAAGTCGAGCATTTATAGCCTATACGTTTGACGACGCGAAAGTTGGAGGCGAAGGTTGCCTATGCCAGCTGGCTGGAGCTGCGTGTCCGGCAGGGAACGTTCGATCTGTTATAACACATATCTGTCGGTCATTTTGCACAAGTGTCATACAAGAATATCTTTTTAACTGAATAACACAAAGTAATCCTCCGGTCACATATCCCTCCATCAACCACACCCCTTTTCATCGTTTTATTGATTAATAATTACTAGTTTTATATCACGTTTTAAGGAACATCTCTTAATGCGTTACGGATATAAAACTTACTTTTCCTATCGGTTTTAATTGCTCACGCTGCGCGCAGACGTATTGCTAATCGGCGGCGCATTTTGACGGCTCTGGGTGTGGGAAGCATTTAAAGATGGCTCTCATTTTACCTCAAACTTTGGACTAATGTGCTCTGTAACAAGCCCCAGCTGTGACTCCGTACCCGTATGTGACATTCTCCTCCTCCTCCTCCCCATCCCCCACTTCCACATTTTAGGGGGAGCTAGAGAAATTAAATCAGTCCACGGATGAAATCAACAGATGGGAAACTGAACTTGAGGTAGGCACGCCTCTTCTCATGGGTGTAATTTTTCCTATAGTCGAGCACTATTTAATGATCAAGTGACATCATTGCACTAAACGAGAAGGTCGATGTCACCGGTTTCACTGTCCATAAACATTCCAAAAAATGTCTTTCGACACTTCATGGAAATGCTGACGGTATCTGAGTTTTATGTATGAGATACATCTGTTAGAGGTGGACCGTAGTGGTCCACGTGTCGCGTGCTTTATTTCTACACCTTACCCAGCATGCCTCCGCATGCATCAGTCGGAATGACATTCATCAGCAATCCTGAACGGAGTTCTGTGACGTATGTCGAATGACTTGACGCTCATCTTGCAAGAGCACTTTGTATGGATTATATATTTAAACTTACCTGGCTAATATTTATTATTTTCTGGCAATCTGTACAGAGCTATGATTTCATTTTTAACCAGTAATTGGATGTTACCAGAATAAAAATGTTTGGACCAGATGCGAGTAATCACATGTTGCCTCTGCAAACCCTGGATTCTGCCTGTATCAGTACTGAGTATAACATGGTCATATAGCAGCTGTGGGTTAATCTAACCAGCAAGGCAGGACACACGTCCCAAGCATCAAGTGTATGTCGCCAAACTAAGGAGATTAAAATAGTTTGTGCATTGTGCATAAGTTTTACGTGGGACTACAATTTGAAATTCATTTGAGTCCGTATTTTAAAAGGTTTTGCAATTTTCAGCAAAGATATATAAAAAAAAATCCCCCACTTAATAAGACACTTGCAAACCCACAGAAAGGTTTTCTGTGGCAAATTATGAACCCGTGAATGACCTTCCTCAGGCCCTCGCCTTTGGAATTCTATGCAAGATAAACCCCCCACTTGTATCGCTGTGAGCCAGGAGACAGTCGCTGTGCCGCAGCACGTTGAGTGCCGTCCTGCAGGAGCTGCTACTCGGAGACCTGGCCTGTTCTGGAGCCATATGCTGAGCCGTAGCCTGCAGTGCTGTCAACTGTAGACCACAGAGCAGATCTCCACCAATACAGCAGGAGGTACAAGGGAAGGTCAGAATTACTATCCCACGGAAAAAGGAGAAATAGTCCCACTCAATGACCTCTGCTGGCCAGAGTGGCTTTGGCCCTGTCATGAGGAGGTGATACTGCTGGATTTAATCATTGTAGGATTTTGGGGTGTATGAAGGGCAGCTAGGCAGAGGGCGAGGTGCAGGAATGGGCTGGCAGTGAGTGGAGGTTTAATATTACAAGAATGGGTGGCTTTTTGGACCGTAGTTTAATTTCCATACCCGTCAGTTCATTCCCTATTCTGCATTTCAGCTGTTTATTGAAGAGCTGTTCTTGGGTATACAGATGAGCGTCACACAGTGGTGTGTGACGCTCTTACGGGCACAGCTGGCTCCGAAGCATAGCAGTTAGCCTGCCAGTAAGGCCTTGTTTATTGCTAGGGCTTGTAGCTGGCAATCTGCACCCATGCAGCTTGGTTTCTTCACTGGAAAAAGAAAACAAAAAAACAGCCAGCTGGGTCTAACTGTGTGAGGAATCCCCAGTCTGCAGGTGATGGGAGTGGCAGTGCTGTGTGAGGAATCCCCAGTCTGCAGGTGATGGGAGTGGCAGTGCTGTGTGAGGAATCCCCAGTCTGCAGATGATGGGAGTGGCAGTGCTGTGTGGTTTGTTTAACCGGCAGCTGTGGCTCATTAGCAGTGACTTTCGCTTAGGATTCATTTAGCCTGGAGGCCATTTCTTGCCCGCTCAGCCGCTGGCCAAAACTCTTGTTCCTCACACCTTTACTTACATTTCAAATTCCAAAGGGGAGAATATGAACATCACAAATAAAATGGTGACCTTTTCACCTGACGTCTAAATATGTTGGGGTAAAGAATTATCAACTTTTTTTTTTGTGTCTTTTTGAGATTGGATTATAACAACAATTAGGGGTGCGCGGTATGACAGTACGTGTCCTTTCACATCTTTTATTTTGGCGTGTCGCAAAATACAGCCCTAATAAGACTTGTAAAGTAATCCAAATTGCATGAATCAAGATGGGAATACTCGTTTTTTTTTTTTTTTTTTTTTTTACATCAAATTTCAGTTTATTTTATAACAGTATGCTGAGAAAAAAACATTTAGAATTTTCTCTGAGACTGATATGAATGTCTAGAACTTTCCTCAGTTTTGAACATTCTGGAAGTGTCAAGAAGTATCGAAGATACACAAAATAAATAAAGTTTATTGTTGCGTACATACACCGACTTCCTATTGCCGCAGTGGCGGTGCATGATTTCGTCCATCAAACGTTACAGTTCTTATTTGTGAATTTTAGTCTTGTGATTAATAATGGCAGATTGACATCGTGATGAAGCTGACAGAAGCTGACCTGCTTGTGGTTAATTTCACTCCTGTGGGTCTCTGGTCTTTAGGTAGCTACAGCTCTGGAAAAAATTAAGAGACCACTCAAAAAAAAAAAAATTAAATTTTGATTTAACCTTGGTTCCGGCAGAAGGCTGAGTAGTAAACAAGAATAAGGTGAAGCAGGAGACACTGGGAACGAACGGAAACCAGTCAGGTAAAGGGCGGAAGTGACTTTCTGATGCCAGAGATGACTGTTAACCTCTCTGACAGTTTCCCACGAATCGCAAGATGACATCAAGTGACCTTCAAAACGAACGGGAAGCATTAAGTGCAGGTGTGGAGTGACCTGCTAGGACCGTTCATAACAGGCTCCTAGAAGCAGGACTGAAGACCCATAAAGCAAGGAAGACGACCTTCATTAATGAGAAACAGGGAAGAACCAGGGTGCAGTCTGCAAAATATGTTTTATTCACAGATGCACACCCATAAATTGAAAGATTTAAAAAAAAAAAAAACTGTGCTGTGGTCTCTTAATGTTATTCAGAGATGTATGCCAGAGACACGCACTGTGATTCTCCCTCCCTGAAACTCGAGTAAACACAACTCCCTTTTAATAAATCCATCAACAGTCACCTTACGGCAAGTACTAAGGTCATAAGGCAGTGATTCACTGTAAAACAGGTCTCTAAATAGACATGGCAGACTTCCAGCGAAGCTGGATCTTCATAGAGACCCCGAGGTTCGGCTTTACCTGAGAATATGCTCCTTATTAACACTGGAATGGGGCAAGATGTCGGACTCCGGGGGTTGGGCAGGAAGTAGGAATTCCCCGTCTGTTTGTTCCTGTTTCCTTTGGCCGCGGTATGTTTGTATGGCAGGATATCGGTCTCGCTGCTCCTGGATGAGTTTCTCTGTAGCCTAATGGGCTGTTGCAGAATGAACAGGTGAAAGAGACAAGGCTCTAAATTTAGCAGTGACAACTTGGCAGACGGGCTTTCCAGTGGTCCCTGCAGAACCCCTAGTGCGGTTCCTCAACCCAGGTGCTCCCCTAGGCCCAGCTCCAGCTTTTTGCTTAACACATCTGCTCGTCCAGTGCATGGTTCTAAGTGGTTGTCCCAACATTCTCTGGCCCTATTTTGATTGCACTTCGTGCTTCCTGAAGACCTGCAGGTACAGTTGGATGGGGCGTTGACATTTTGGTGTGGGGGGGGGGGGGATGTTGTGGTGTTGATGAGGTGGAGCCAGCCCCAAGGACCTTCCACGCTATGTGACTGCCGTTATTTTGCCCGTAGGAGGGGAGGCAGAAGTTCCGCACGGTGCTGATGGAGGCCACCCTGAAGCTGGATGACCAGGTGAATAAGATCGGGAAGGCGGTGGAGGAGTCGAAGCCGTACTGGGAAGCCCGACGGGCCGCCCGGCAGGTGAGGGAGTGCGAGCTGGGCCGTCGCTTTGGCCTTTTGGGGGGGGTGTGTTTCCATAACAACAGTCTAGCCTGTTACCCGAATGTGAGTCATCGACGTGATAAGCTAACCCAGTAAACCACTACTTAAAGGGTTTAACTGCAGCGCATTTAATACTGATCCTGTTTCTGTGTCCCTGACCACGCTACGGTCTCTACTCCTCCTCCAAACCAAAGACCAGATGCATCAGAATGTGCCTTGAGGGTGACTCAGATGTTTCGTTATTCTTCATGCTGCATCCAGGTTGAGAATTTTTACTTGCAGAAATTTTTGGGGCTTCCCTAGCTATGACTGGAAAAATATGAAAATATTGCTAAATGTCACAACGCCGGCAGTAGTTCCAGCTTTCCTCATTCACCCACTGTAGATTATCTCAGAGCAGTAAAAAATTTGAGTCACATCTTCTTGTAAATTAAGAGAGAAACTCACCGAAAAAGCTTCAAAAGCTTCCTTCATCTCATGTGGATGGTTCACTTTGGTTTTTGGTTTCTATCTTGAACCAGTTGGAGTGGCTGTGCATCATCACCGGTCCTGTGAGATATTTATGTTCGTTATGCTTCTGCAGTTCTAAGTTTTGTTTAAGAGTGGCAAAGGAACGTGTAAACTCTACGGTAGAGCTGTCTGTTAAGCTTGACACTGCTCCCGGTCCCACATGCGTCAGCACATGTAACATGTGACATGGCTAATAATAGAATCCTTCATTCTTTTTATAACCTGCACGAGGCATAGCAAACGCGATTTGGTAGATAGGGATTCTAGGGCTGACATTATACCGCTTTTATGAGCCTGATACGGATTCCGATTATTGCTCATACTAATCTGCTACAGTCTCTGTTTTTCTTTAACAACAAAACAGAAAATAATGTCTGGATGCAATTTGCATACATTAACACTCACTCCAAAACTGGGAAACAGATGCTGTATTATACGCATAATAACAGAGAAATATAGCCTGCCCAAAACGTGACTCAGTTCGGCAGCGCAGCTTCTTTTTCTTTAAACTTGTAGCAGCATCGGGTTTTAATCGGGTTTGTGGCGTCACCTTGCGAAATGCTTGTATTGCACGTTACATTCAGTGGTCTCGCAAGAGAGGCCGAGAGGGTCCCGCTTGTAGAGTGGAGCTCCGCCGGAAACACGTGATCTTTAAGAGTTTGGGTTTGGGTTAGGTTTGGGTTAGGGTTAGGTTTGGGTTAGGGTTAGGTTAGGGTTTATTCGCTGTAACAGCGAGTTGAGGTGACATGTTTCCGGTGGAGCTCCGCTCTACAGGCGTCTGCAGCTGGACCCTCTCATAGAGGCTTGTGACACATGCCGCTGCACGCCACTCCCCGATATACAATCCAGTAATTTAGGTCAGGACTGGACCGATACCAGTACCAAATATCAGATCAGCGGATCCATAATGGATTCCATGCCTAAGCATTTGATACAGTGTATCATGTAATTTTTGTATGACATTTATTGCGGAATTCAGTAAAATTCTTACATTTTTAACCATGGTTTAACTGTCCAAATACTTTACCATGCTTAAAAATACTTTACCATGCTTAAAAAACTACTGAATTGCATGACAAAATGTAAAAAAATGCATTTATGTTGAAGGATAGGTACCTTAAGCAGACTTTTCATGCAAAACATTTAAGAAAAAGACATTAGGGTGTAAGCTATAAAACAGTAGACAAAATTGAGAGTATTTAGACACTTAAGTCCATTCTGATTCCAGGCTTAGTGGAATATGTTCATGGATAATATAAATGTCATCTGTGACAACAACACTAGTCACTAGGGTGTTTTAACTCGCACACCAGCTATAGATTATCTAGGAGCAGTTCACTGAATTAATTGTGAAAATAGTTTATAAGAGTGAAGTTAGTTCTGAGGAATGATCTAGCATCACTTGTTTGCACCAGAGCTGTTCCTAGTCAATGTAGTACCTTAGGTGAGCCGCTGTTTGTGAGGAATCTGACAGACTGGGAAAGGTTGTTTTGTGATGGGAGGGTTGATCTCATTAAAACTCAGCTCTGTTCTTTATTGGATTACATTTTACATTTTTTCCAGCAGGTTATACTCTAAACTGCTGGACACTTTTATTTAAAAAGAATTTCTACAGCGCCACTTGCTGGCCTGGATGGCACAGCCATTTATGAACGCAATGCCCTCATTCCTGTTTGGATAAACTCTGGAGCTCCACTGTGTTTATGTCCAGGGCAGATGTAGGATCACGGGGGCCACTCCCTGAGTATGTAACAGCCTCAGCTCTAATCTGACAGACATTAAACCAAATTAGTCCATGTGCTGGGGCCTCATTAGCTCCCGAGAGCTGAATGAGTCACTCTTGGAAGTTTGATGCAGAAAGAGGAAGCCAGATGCTGTGTTCTTTGCAGAAGTTGTAAATGCTGTTTGGGGTTTTCAGGCAAAGCGAGTCTTGATAGATTTATTATTCAGTAGACATATCCACACGGAGGCGTGCATCCTGTGAAGTGGCACTGGCTAATCATTTTCAGGTTTTACATACCAGTCTTCTGCACGGGGGGGGTCATAAAGAGACACGGCTAGCATGTAACCACTTGCAGAGTCCAGCTCATTCTGAAACCGGCTTCCCTGCTGTTGTAGAGTTTAACCTTTGCAGAGGTTACCAAGGACACGTCGACAGCATCCCACTGTACTCTCTGGTGGAGAATAATAGGGGCCCTATTTAATTTTTTTAAAATTAACAATGGAACAAATGGAAGTTCTAAAGGTCACATGGCGGTACTGCTAACCGGGGACGCAGCCAGGAAGGGGGGGGGGGGGGGTGCACTGACTTCCTGTCCCCATGGGCGCTGTGAGTGTCTTAGGGGAAGTGGGTGAGGATCATGGCTCAGGAAGAGGTTGGAGCTCCCTGCCAGTCTAGTCCTGCTCCCAGGGTGATGACCGCATTTCCCCTCTGTTAAAGCCTCAGAGTCTGTCCCCGTTAAGACGACGTTTCCCAGCTGGGTCTGCTCCCACCTCATTGGTGGGTCAAGACCCAGGCTGGTCTGATCAGGCTCTTAACCCTTCATTTTAATTGTTTTAGAAATCAAAGGAGATTCCAGTAGGTTAGACGATAGACAGACAGGTTATCTTTACATAGCATTCTCTCCTGACAACCTCTAATCGCTGGTTGCTCTTCACAGTCCCCCTGTTTCCCTACAGAATTTGTGCATTTTACCAGGGGATCAACGGTCAAGCAGAAAAGCATGTGATGGAACAGTTTTATCTTAACTTGTACCAGTTAGTAAAATTTAATTGGTTGGATATGGTTCCGCGTTCCAGGAATAATTCACACAAACGAACGCAGCAGGGCATGGGGTCACTGTAAATGTAATTGGATTATGATGGAAAATGGGAAATATACTGCTTTTTGTCATGCCATGTAAGCATGGCGGCGTTGTTTCCCCTGCTGTAGCAGGGAAATGATTTGCCATGAACCTGCATAAAGTGATGGGGGGTGGGGTGGAATGCCAGAGCGTTGGTCGGTCGGGTTAGCGAGGTCCTGAGGGTCAAAGAAACCCCCACACAACTCAACCCAATCACCAGCCATTAAGGGTCATGTGACGTGAATAAGGACCAATCTGTTAGGGGGAACAGGGGTCAGCTGACCTGAACTGGACTGAGAGTGATAGGAAGGGGCTCTGCGCAGCAGGTTTGTCCATCCAGCTCTTGGCTCATGTCAGTCCTCCTCTGGGCTTGGGGGGGTGGTTAGGATGGAGCCCAAGTTGGAGATGTTGCATGTCAGAGGGGAATTATGCACGGCGGGCCTGACCCTCACTGTCCCTGTCTCACATTACGGGTGTTGATATCAGCGGCATTTCCTGTGAGTTCTCTGCTCGTCATCTCACTAAGGTGTCCATGAGTATTGGACTGAATCTCACCTCCGACTCGGTGCCAGGGGGGAGATTTTTCAGTGGATTCAGCTTCTTGCAGAGACGGGGTTCCTCATTACGTTCTCTACCCGGCTCGGCAATGAAGATGAGAGATTAGAGCTACACACACCGGGAATGGTTTCCTTTTTGGGTCCGATCTGGCAGATGTGTAGAATTTCCCTCTGAAGAGGGATTATGGGTAAACGGCTACAGTCTTACCACTTACATTTTGTAGCTTAGCTGATGGCTTTTAAGCAAGAAATAATAATAATAATAATAATAATAATAATGTTATTTATAATGTGCCCCTGATCTATGAGCCTAAAACCTCTCCTGCCTTGGGCTTCCTGCCATGAAGTTCAGGTTCGCATCCTTCTGCTGGTTAACTGCTTATTGAAGATGGATAGTTAAGTTATGCATTCAGGATTTACAGTTCATTACTTATTGAAATTTCTTCTTTAGCCTGCAGGCCTCGAACCCTCACCCTTCAGGGCCACTTCTGTGCTACCTACACACGGCACCGATGTGACTGTGCAGAGGTCTGCTCTGGGTCTTGTGACTGTATCATAATCACATTTTCACTGTGACAGAGCGTCTGCTGTATTGTTGAGGGCCTCAAGAAGCCCCTTTCAGCTTGTCCTGGGGGGGGATGGAGTGCCAAGCATTATCTAGGCCTCTTATTAAAGATGTATCTTCACAGAGATGCTGTGTCTTGCAGGCAGTAGGGTGGGCGTCGTCGGTGGGGAAGCAGACGGTTCCTCATGCCCTCATGCCCCCTCATTGCCCCTCATGCCCCCTCATGGCCCCTCATGCCCCCTCATGCTCGGCTGTCGATCTGTGATGCACCGTCATGTTGGGGATTTTGGGACAGACCCTGAGTACGAGCGTATAGTTTCAGTATCTCAGTATAACAACGCTTATGTCTTTTTTTATGATACTCCATAATACAATTAATTATGCATATAGCAGATGCTTTGATCCAAAATGAGAAACATTTTTTTGGGAAATGAAATGCTGTTACTGGGCCGAGGGCCTCGCCTGAAATTGGTCTGCCTGCGACTTTCTGACTGGAGGTTTGGCTTCGGAAGCCGCTGCGCCCCCGGGGGGGGGGGGGGGGGGGGGGGGGGGGGGGGGGGGGGGGGGGGGGGGGGGGGGGGGGGGGGGGGGGGG
>JABFEA020000050.1:3376059-3391935 GCA_019775915.2 Cyphomyrus plagiostoma | reverse complement strand
CCCCGCCCACGAGTGGAATGTGCCCCTCCCCACCCCTGGTCATAAATCCTCTGCATCTGGCCCCGCCCATGAGTGGAATGTGCCCGCCCCCAGTCCTGGTAATAAGTCCCCTGCACCTGGCCCCGCCCACGACTGGATTGTGTCCATTCCCTGCCCAAGTCACAAGCCCCCTGTACCCTTCTTTGCTTCCAGTCCAGCAGCAAGCCGTAGAGCTCTTGGCGGAGCAACACGGAGCCAGCATGACTGCTGGCCAGCTGGCAGTTCTCCACCTGCACGCTCAACAGCGCCCTCTGCAGTACCAGCACATTGATGACCAGCGGATTCAGCCTGGCTTCGAACAGCGCCTGTAGGAGCCATGGGGGAAGTGAGGCGAGTGGATTGGGGAGGATGAACGTCGGAGAGCCGCCTGCGAAGAATGAGGCCACGTGACTCTCAGAGAGGCGGTAATCCTGCATCATGGAGGACAGCTGTGCACGGACAGCCGGTCTGTCCACACCTGCCACATGCCTCTCGATCTCAGCCAAGGCCTGCTCCGGCCCCTTGAACCTAGCCAGCCAGCGGAGCAGGTTCTCAATCCGGCAGGATATCTTCCCTCCCTGAGAGAGTTGGAAGGCACTGAAAAGTCTCTCTAAAGACGGCACGCCCACGTAGTCATTCCCGGCTAAGACGGCAAGGAGAGGGAGCAGTTCCTTGTTCATGCGGTTAAACTGTGCACAGAACTTGTTGACAGAGAAGAGGCTGGCGGGGATGTAGCGGTCGGACATCCTGGTGCCCCCGACCACGTCGCTCCACTGGAAGTAGCTCATGGGAAGGTAGCCGCCCTTCAGGTCAAAAATGTAGAAATCGCTGTCGCTGGACAGCACAGGGCAGCCCCACTGATTGGCCAGAGCGGCGATCTCCCAGTCCGCCTCCGACACGCACTGGACGACGGGCACATGCAGGCTGAGGAGCACCTGCAGGAAGACGTCCCGGGCGAGCAGCGGCAAGATGGACCCGTTCTTATCCCGGGAGAGGGCATCCGCCTCCCTGATCTTGCTTTGGAGTCGCTCTTTTATTGTTTGGAACTTCTTGTCGCTGGCGTCGATGCCACCGTCCAGGACTACAAACGGCTGTATGTGGCAATCGAAGAGGGCCTCGAAGAACTGCAATACCACGCTGGCAAAGGAGTCATAGTCTCCGCCATGCTGCTGGTCCAAGCCTGAAGTGAAGTAGAGTCTGTAGTATAAACTGTTGCCATCCACCACCAGCCTGGTATCCCTCACTCTCTGCCTGTGCAGGAAGTGTCCGTTTCTTTCCACAAACCTCGTGAGCCCCTGCACGCCCATGGTGGTGCCGACAACCTGCAAATTTCCCACCAGTGACGTTATTACAACACGACATGTACTTTTATCCCCTTCTCCAGAGTCGCAGACACTTCGCACATGTCCAGATACCGTTTAAAAATTTGTGTTCGCTGTATTTGTTCTTAGAAAAGTATTTATTATTGACACTTAACGCTAGCCACATCTGTCAAGTTAAGCAGCGCCTGTCGATGTTACTAAAGTGTGTCTACCTTCATTCTGCTGAAATGTCAGTTTATGTTAACTTCAACGATCACGGTACAAAATGAAAATTCGTGCTCATAATGGTAATCTAGTTTCTACCTATCTACATCAAACTGAAAGTAAGTTAAAAACTGAAATAAGGACTGATTAAAACGGTGATAACCCACGTGCAGTTTTGCATAACGGCAAAAATGAAAAATTATAAGGGAACACGTGAGGTACGCAAATATCTACATATTCAATAAGGATTTTAAAACCTTTTACACTTACGTACACAGCCCCGTCTAAGGACCAATCCCCTATCTCGCTTCCTTAAAGTAAACACAGTTTACTCATTAAAAAAAAAGAAGTTACCCTATTAATTTCCGGTTTCATCGGGAGCAAAGGATTCTGGTAAACTGAGTCCGGTAACACAAAAAAAGACCTGCGGTTTGAATTAGGTTTTCGGTAAGGTAACAAAAGAGCATTAAAAGGTTTTAATGGCGGAGAACCTCCTTGCCGTGTCGGAGTTACAGTAAGTGTTTATTGCAGCCACAAAGATACAAACAAGTGTGTCTAATGTCAAATTACTGTGATTGTATTAGGCTTTTCTTATCAGTTATTTCTCACAAGGGATGTTCTGAGCAGTCCTCTATCAGTCGCTAGCATTAATTTCTTTCTTGAGTTTAGGGTAGTCGATTGCAATAAACTGCTCCCTTACTGCCCAGTTTTATGAGGCTATAATATAATCCATGACAGGGAAGTAACAAAATCCACCACTATGTGTAAATCAGGAAAAGATGTAGTAAAATCAAATGTGAAACTCAAGTTTGAACATTCTGGAAACGACAGTTCAGGTCCCTACTGCAAAACATATTTTTGTCTTCAATTAAGAAACTCGTGGGTTCAGCTTTTTTGGTCACATCCACTTGGAGAATCAAGGGCCAGTAACCTTTGGTTCCTTTTATGGTGAGAATTCCTGGCTCTGCTTCGAATGTCCGTCTAAACTAAGCTAACATCTGCTATAAACGAACGTGCTATCTGTGATTTACGAGATTTTATAAGCAAATCGATGACAAACGCTGCAGGGTGTATACAGAGCGTTGAAGGTCAGGCTGCGTTTCGCAAGAATCGCAAACCATCCACAAAAACCATGGGTGGAGGGTGAAATGGTAATCAGGCCGAGTGCTTCTTTATTTTTCATTTAATAAGCTAACCTTAGTTATCATTGAGTACTGTAGCCTGCAGATTGATTCTCTTTGCATTAAATTAGTTAGCTGGCTAATACACTAACAGTAAAAAGGCAACCTATCTGGAGCAATGCAAATGTATTATCATTTATGTTAGCTGCACATGAACTTCCACAATAGTAATGATAAAATAATTATCATGTAATAATGACAATGATTTAGTTTCAGTGGTGCTGCAGTCCTGCCAGAGTGGGGTAATCCTGGTTCAGAGAGTAAAAATCCAGACCAGGATTTTGTTTCATCCAACCAGTCACAGAGAATTCAACTGGGGTACAATTCCTGAGCCCCAGTAAAGAAGCACAATGATTGGACCAGAGAGATGATGCTTGGGACACCCTGTGACAAATGTCTTGATAAGAGATTTGAAAAGTGTATTTAAAAAATCAGTGTGGCTTGATGTGGGAGACACTCCTGTCCAGACTTGGTTGTAACTTTGATGTTGCAATAAAAACTGACTTTAGAAATTTACACAAGTGGCTCCTAATTTGGCTCAAAAGAATAACCGCAACACATCCGCTAGCAGGTATAGTTTACCCACCTGTTCCTTAACCACTACACCACTGATTCTGCCCTAACTTAACTTTTACCTTAATGACCAGTCCAACAAATAATGTAACATTGCAATACATGTCAATATAAAAATGGAGGCTAAAGCCCCCAAACACACACACATTAGGTATCCATATCATTGTGGGGACTCTTCTTTTCTATGGTTATGCCCCTAATTCCAACATGGTGACCTTAATCCTTACCCAGCCCTAACCTTAACTAGAAGTAACCCAACAAAATTCAGGACCTTTGAAGTTTTCAGTTTTTTGATTTCAGTCCGTGTTTTATAAAATTGTTTTCCCCTGCGAGGAATCGAAAAAAAAGTTGCCAGAAGGTCAGCGTAACAGGTTGTCTGAGTGAATAAAAATTCCCCATCCATTCGTCCGCCTAATTCCCAATAAGAAGACAAAAAAAAAGACAGTTGCTTCCAATGAAATCCTTTTATTGTATATGCTTTGCTTCTCTGCATTTGAAGCTTCCATTTCTTTTATTTTTATCTAATAGTGCATTTTTCCCCAGCAAAGTTCGGTGAGTTTATTCGAATGACCCTCTCTGCGCATACACATACATGGGGTCAAAGGTCACCCCACAGAACAATCAAAAAAATCTAATCACAACACAGTCACACTTTCCCATGCAAAGTAAACCACAAATCCAAAATATTGCATTATTGTATGGTGAATTCAGGTTCAGTGGCAGGGGCCCAGGGGGTCAGGCAACACTAATGTAGTGAAACAAATACATTTCACAGACAGGCTTAGAATCGGAGTAACAAAAGCCACAGGAAAGAAGTAGTCATCCACACCTGAGAGGGACACTTCCTGCCAGCCTGTGACACACTTCCTGCAGAGCTGTTGAATAAGGAAGGGGCTGGGGGGCTAAGAATTGTCCCTGTTTACACCACCTGTTTATCTGCTTGCACCATAGAGCTGAAAGCCTCAAGTACGTGTGTATGGGGGGGCTTTGAGTAGCAGGCAGGCGCAGTCGCTACCTCCCTCTACCTGACCATTGTGTGGAGTGGAGAGGGGAGGGGTACCCTGAGTTGCTGGGGGGGTGAGGGGGCCACGGGGTAACGGGCGAGAGCTCCAGGCTGCCCACAGAGATGCCCGAGTCGGTGCTGTGACTGCGAGCGCTGGCGGCCACCAGGTCCTCGGAGGGCCCTTCCTCTGCATCCTCCTCTTCCTCCCGCATTCGCCACAGCTCCGACTCCGACAAAGGGAATGACCGGCGTTCCCATGGCGACACCGCCTGCTGCCGATACATAGGGGTTACGGTTACGCTCATCCAGCGGACCCACTGGTGCACGGACGACCCCCCCAACCCTAACGCATCACACACCCGCTCGTCCTCCTTCAGAATGGGGATGTTCTGTTCTCCTCTGGGGGGCTCCCACCGCTGGGACCTCCACTCGGGGGGGTGACCAAGTCTAAGCTGTGGCATGGGCGGCAGCTTCCCACCTCGGCGACAGAGGGACCTGTTGGGGGGGGGTTTCATTCCAATAGTAAATGTCCAGATCCAGCAAAACAGACCTCAGATTCCCCCCCCCCCCCCAGACTCACCGGCCCCTGTGATGGCGGTGGGCCCCACGACCCCAGCGTCCTTTCTCCCGACATTCCCACTGAGCGTGGCGGCTCCGGAACGCTGCATCGGACAGGTCCTCCTCCTGCAAAAGCCGGATGGCGCAGCCTGAGGCTCTCTGGAGTCTCAGCAAAAATCAAACTGCGTATCCCAGCTCAGAATTTGTTTTAATGTTCAGTTTTCTGTCAATTTGTTAGATAATCAGATCCCGGCATACCACAAATCTTAATTCTTTTTGAAAGAATTTCTGTATTTTTTACACTTCCGACACCCTGACATTCACACATGCAGGAGCCTCACCAGCAACTCAGAAAGAAAAGCAGAACATACAGACCTCTACATATAAACAGGGTCAGTAGCTATTGCTGGACAGATCTAGAACAGACTGAGCCCCGACTGAGACGCTGACCTCCTCCTGCTCCTTCGCGGAGGTCGAGCCACAGGCTGCGCGTTTGGGCGCGGGGTGGAGGCTGGAGTCGGCCGACGACGACAGCAAGCCCTGAGAAGCCAGATCCCTCCAGCTACGACCAAAACCGGAGCAGGTCGTCAGGCTTCCATGTCGCTGCAGCAAGTCATGTGACTAATGACCTGAACTGGGATTCTGACACAGCCCCCATTGTGTGTTGGTGGGTGGCCCCTATTCATGTGTGCACTAACTATTTACATACGAACTTTCGAGGATTGTTGTATATATTATCCAATTGCTCTATCCTGGTTCAAGCAATCCTTCCCCACTCTCTGCCGAGTTCCTTGGAACCTGCGTTCGTTTAATAAACGTGTGAGAGAGACAACAACCTGGGAGTGAGGATCTCCTTGTACTGCAGCCTCTGCACCCTGACTCCGCCCCCCAGGCCTGCCAATCCCAGGGGCATCACCAGGTTGTCGATGTCGAAGGAGCTCTCTGCCCTCCTCCGACGCAGGGGCTGAGCGAGAGAGGGAAAGTCCACCCCTAAACTGTGACACAGATGCACTTTGGAGTGAAGCACTTAGACTGAATTGCTCCTGTGAAAAGAATGAGCTGTCGAACTGAAATGTTTTTGGAAAAAAGAGAACGTCAGAAGCCTGAGCAAGATAAGCAGTCAGAAGATGGATGGATGGATGGATGAATGGGATTTAGCAAAATGAAAGAGAGGAGAGATGGGGGCCCTAAACGCAGAACCTTTCAAGACGCACGTCACAAGGGTTCCTGTGCTTTCTAGAACTCCAGAACCTGCAAATTCACATACTCCGTCCCCGCATGTATCTCTCAAAGCGGTGGCTGCCCTGCACAGGGAGTACAAATGTGATTGGGAAACACTGCCATCTATTGGATATTTAAAGAAACTACTCTCAGTGGAAGCCTGGGAAGCTGGTTCTGCTGCTTGCGGCTCACCTGAGAAGGGGTGTCGGGAGCCAGAGGGGTGGGGGGATGGAAGGGGAGGTCTGTGGGAGGCACCCGATGGGAGGACCAGCCCAAGGCTCTCACTGACCTGTCGCTGGCACCATCTGCGGAGGGACGAGGGACACACACACTCAGCTCTCCGCGTGTGGCGGACAGAGGAGATGGGGCAGCAGCGGGATCTCACCAGTGCCATGCAGCAGGGGGCGTGGCTGGGGACACAGAGCCCTCCTCTTGGGGTGATTCAGCCTATGGGAGCCCTTGCCCTGCCCGGCCAGCCGGGAAGGAGGCGGCCGCCTGCTGATTGGCCGAATGGCTCCACGGGAGTTTCTGATAAATCGCAGAAGAGCTGCAGACTGCAAGCCCAGGTGGACATCTGTATCTCAGACACATACACACAGGGTCTGAGTTAATCAGATTCTTTCAAATTATTGGGCGTTTCTAGTCCTGGTCAATTTATAATGAGTAAGTGTGCACACTTTAAAAACCTAATCAATACACCCCAATACCACTTGTATGACTGCTTCAATTTTTAGTACAGCCTATTTAAACTTAAATAAATTTAGGTTTTAACAAATGACAAATTCCACATTAAGCAGCCTACATCAAATCATTTTCATGGTAAATAAATACAAATGTTCATTTACTTCACTAGTAATAGTTGTAAGAGTTGCCAGACACTGGTTTAAGACACTGGGAAAAAAAGCACTATTTTAATATTCGTGCACGGGAGTGATGCATTAACTACCCTAATGAAGAATCGTGGATCGCTCCTGAACATAGAGATATCACTGCCCGTCACAAGTCGCCACATAATGCCCCCCCTGTGCTCCCTGCCTTTAGGGAGGCAGGAGGAGCCACGGGGAGGCGCCGGTGCTCTCACCGGAGGGCAGAGACAGGACGGGGTGCAGGCTGAGGTCCAGTTGAGCGGCGCGGCCCCGTGGGGGAGCATCCTTCCGGAAGGGGGAGGGGGTCAGGCCCCTGACGCACAGAATGCAGACCAAGGGGGGAGCACACCAGCACTGCACACTAACCGCCTTGGGATGGGGGGGGGGGAGAGACACCTATTATGATGGGGGGCATGGTTCCTCAGCAGGGTGACTCCCACTTCAAGGGATGTGAGTTCGAATCCCACCTTTGCCCCCCCCATCTCTGGACTTAAAATGTACTCCCTGTATTGTACGGATTTCCCCAGGACAATCCAGCACTCCAAAGGCCCTGAACTGCTCACAGTGTGAGAGGACATGCACTCCGGTAATTATCTGATATATTTACTACTTATTTAAGGCTGGAAGGGGAATTTTTTTTTAATGTTTCCTCTGAGCCACTCCGTCACCTTGGCTGTGAGCGCAGAGATATTCCCTGGGAAGACCAGTCGGCAGCGACGCCGGCTAGGTAAGGCTCGAACCCGGGCTGCGGACGTTAGCTGGGAGGCAGCGGGCTCCTCTGTCCCAGAGTTCAGGCGTGTTGCCACAGCACTATAGGAAAAATAAAAAAAAAAAAAAAAAAAAAAAAAAAAAAGAGAGAACCTTACATACCAGAGAGAGGATATTCCCCGGCATCTACACACTGCCGTCATGTGACATTCACCATCCATTTTGTTATGGGAACGCAAAAAAAAAAAAAAAGGTCAAGGACATTTCTGAGCCATGATTGGATCAACGCAGACAGCAGAATGAGAAAGTAGAGAGACATCCATTGGTCAATCCCAATAAGCTGGGATCTCATTGGAGGAGGCGCTAACAATGGGAGGCACAAACCTGAAACACGAGTGTCTGCATTTTCTCACAGCAGCCATGAGATGGCGATAGTTCTCAAACCATCATGAACTAATAGATAAGTCATCAGTAATTTATTCATGTCCGCCAAACCAACACCGTGACCTGACAGTCACTCCTTCCAGTTTTAGGACAGGCTTCCATTTTGGACTGAGGCAGACATATCATACAACAGCTTAATGAAATTAATTCAAGGCAGTTAGTGTTTAACTGAGAGCATGGTCTATTCGGACATATAATATAGCGAAAAGCAATCTGAAGCCAGTTTACATAGATGATTATCTTTTTGCAGATACCGAGCATGGCAGAGAAGCAAAGTGGGAAAGAAAAACTACACATGCTAACTTTGTTAAAGAATCTGACATTAATCTAGTGCGTGATGACTGTTCCCCAAAGTGATAGCACTCAGACAGCACCTGCCAAACCAATGGGCTCCAACTCCGGTCCTGGAGAGCTACCATCCAGTAGGTTTTCTATACTACCCGGCTTCTGATGAGCCACACCTGTTCTCAGGTAAATACCAGGGCCAGTTGTGGCTCATCAGAAGCCAAGTGGGACAGAAAACCTACTGGATAGTAGCTCTTCAGGACCGGAGTTGGAGACCCCTGAGCTACACCTTGGTGGCACCCTCTAGTGGCAATTTGTTAGACAGCACTGCTTTTCACTGACCTGTGGGGACCACTGCTTGTAGGAAGGAGGGACTGGGCTTCCTCTTGGGGGGCCTCCACAGGAGGTAGGCAGTCTGTGGGCTGGTGGACTCCCCTACCCTGGGAGACAAACAGGTCAAGCACTGCCATGCCACAGTAATTTAACCCCCTGCTGTACCACACTGGACTGACAAGCAAATAGGCCTCGGTGGGACATTGTACCTTGCCCTGCCTCAAGTGGGCGTAGAGGTCCGACAAGCCACGAATCCGGTACTCTAGTTCAGACACCTGAGCCTGTAGCCACGCCCACCGGCTGCCAAGCCATGCCCTCTCCTGAACCCATCCCCATTCGGGGGAATCCTGCCTGCATTCAACAAAACAACATATTTGACAAATTAGCCACACCGTGTCCCGGGGCTCCTAGGCAACCTGCTGCCTGTAGCTCCTCCCCCACATCCCATAATTCCCTGGAAAGACTAATCGATGTATCGATTAACTGGGGTTCATCCACTCTGACCTGGGCAGCTGTGATTTAACAGGCCAGACTGTGTCAGTGACGAGTCGAAAGTGTGAACCATGACAGTTAAATTGAAAGTGTTTTTAAACAACTGCAGACAGATTAAACAATGCAACCACATAAAATACTCATGATCGTAAGAATATCCCCCGCCCCAAAAATTAAATGAAGTTAAGCACGCACCACAGCTGCAATCATAAATAAATCTGTTTTAGACTCAATCAGGGAAATCAGACACACAAAACAAAATCAAACGCAACCTCTACCCTGACACGTGGGCATTAGGTTGCAACTGTCCCCTGTCCAACACGAGAACTGAGGCTGTCACATGTCCTTACTAGACACCTGCAGCGAGTAAAAACTTCCCCAGGATTTTACGGCGACCAACTCATAACATCTCTCGGTGGATAGCCAGTAAGCATTACCGTGTCCAGCCAGTGAATTCAAAATTAGCTACATCAATGTAGATAATATACGCAAACTAGACTTGGTTAAATCATATTCTGTCCAGTTTCAAAGCTACATTTTAACTGAAGCCGATTTGAACTAATCCCTCGTGGAAAGCTGCTTGGATCCGGTTAATGTGCTTCTATAAACATTATGATGACAACCAGATCCCTTCTTGGACCTTTTTGTCAAAAACAGCTGCTTTGTATCCTGTTGCTTCTGGGGTGCGGACAGCAGATAATTGAAGGTACTCACAAGTGCTCTGGCCTCTCATCTGCCTCGCTCTCCCCGCCGGAGCTGCTGGCCGTGTGGTCGGAGTCGAGGCCGCCCTCGGCTGTGCGGAGCGCTTGGCTGCAGCTCCGGGCCAATCTGCTCAGCTCGCCGGAGCCGGCTGGCGACGAGCCCGTCCAGCTCCATTCCCCATGCCGGCTGGCGACCCCCAGCAGCCCCTGCAGCTGCTGCACTACGTGCCTCTCCACCTGCTTCACCTGCACCACACGCAGACGGCGCTGCAGTCTCTCCGTGCGCTCCTCCAGTCGGGCAAGGCGGCGTCGGGCTTCGCCGGTGCCCGCTTCCACCACCGCCCTGTAGCGTTCGGTCCGTTCGCACTCGATCACCGTAGGAGTTGCGCAGCCAGACCTCTTGCATTTACCGTTGCACAGTAAGGCCGCCTCGTCCGCTACTAACGCTTGTTCTCTTGGCAGATGAATGCCCTGCTGGGCTACACCTTGAACCGGTCTCCCTGATCCCGTTTCGCTAGCAAAACGCCTGCATTGCACACCGGCATCCTGCAGCTCCGGGTCCCCTGCTGGGCGATGTACCCAGGAGAGTGCATGATGAACGCCGCCCGGCGCCCAGTGCGTGACGCCGTTCGCACCCGCGCCAGCAACAAAGGAGGGCATAGTGTATAGTCTCACCCGGCCTTTGGCAGTTCCGACCGTCCGCCCATCTGTCCCGCTAATGTCATCAGCGGAACCGGACCCTGTCGCAGCAGGTCGATACAGTAAAGTCCTCTTTACTGGGTCACCCAGCTGGACGCGGCCGGACAAATGCAGACGCCGGCCTCCTCCGTGCCTCGCATGTGACTGGCGCTGATTTGTAACGGGCTCGCTGTCACGGTCATCGCCGGGGGTGAGTGTGAGCGAAGCGCAGGTCCATGCGGCCCCGGCGTCCTTAGAGCCCGCGGTGCCGCAGTGTACGCTATCCTCTGCCCGTCCTAAGCACACCCTCTTAGCCGCCCTCTTCAAACTGCTCGCCCGGCGCTTATCCGACCGATCGTCCTCGGGGGACAGACGTTCCCCACCGCTCCTCTGATCACCCAGCTGCAGCTCGCCTCTCGTGTACCCAACCCTCCGCAAGGCAGCATCCATAAAAGCTCTCCGCCCGCCCCCGAGTTGGGAGCGCCTGGGTTTGTAATCAATATTAATGCCGCCGGCGTTCTTCAGACGATCGCCTTCCCAGTTGCCAGCACAAGATTCCTCAATCCTGTATTTCCCCGGACGCTCGGGGTCCCATCCGCCGCCGGTGTCGGTCGCTTCGTCCACCAGCCTGCTGTCGTTTCCCCGGGTCGATGAAGCAGATTCAGCGTGGGACGCGTCGAGCCAGTCGCCGCGCATGCGAGCCGCTCCATTGGCGTGCAGCCCCGGAGCCGCTGTAGTGGCGGACGCCAGCGTAGCAAAGGCGCCGTCATAACCGAGCACGGCGCCGCAGCCTCCTCCCCCGCTGCAGAGCTGGGCGCCGTGCAAAGCGCCCGCCGCCCCGCCTCCTGCACCTGACGCACCGCTGCTCATTTCAAGCCAGTTAAAATGATCTTGATAACGCATCGCCGCGGCGCTTCTTTCGCATTTTCGAACAGGGAAGACGCTGGGGCTTCATCACCACTCCCTTGCTTTACAGACCGCAGCGTCTTCCTCCATTCTCTTTCCCCTTTAAGCTACCCTTCAATTTCTTTATCTCCCAGTGAGCGTTGCGCAGGCGCTTCGCAATAGCCGATCCTCAAATGTGATTCGTTGTATTTTTAGATTGCATTAATAGTTCATCTTTTTATCTCACTCTTATCAATAGTTTATCTAACTCAATTCAGTGCATCAAGAGTGCTGTATTATTATTGAGGCGCGCTGTTAGTCGACGAGCTACGACTGTCATGTTTTCACTTTGATTCTGGTCTTTACACGTAGACAATATACAACAAATGCTGTTCAAATTAGAAATAAAACTGTAATTAATTGTACCATATTTAGTGTACAAGACAGTGCATGTCTATCACATAACATATGTCTGTCACGTTGCCTAAAATGTAGTTGCGTAAGTCTTGTCTGTATATTATTCTGGCAGATGTATAATCAATAAATAATATGAAGCCCAATGCATCTATTTCTCATGTGAACGACAAGATCCGAGCCCAAGTATGTACAGTATATACAGTACACCCATCCATCCATCCATCCATCTGCTTAACCAGGTCGTGCAGGGTCGCGGGGGTGGAGCCTTCATCCAATTGGGGTTAAAAAAGAGGCACATCTTAATCCATTGCTTATTATTATAATATAAATATTTCGAATATTTGCATTAATTTAAAATGAAGGGGATTTAGGTGTTTTAATGTCTAATGCGGATTAATAAACTCTGTTGTGAAAACCTACACTTCCCATCGGCACAGCGTCATATCGCGCGATTTCGAAAGCTGCGCAGAGTGACGCTTCAGGCAGTGTAAGTAAGGATCTGTCCACCGCTTTATCCGGTAAGAAAGACCGTGACGACTGTTGGATACGATGGCGGCAGCGGCTACTGGAGGAACGGTTACCGGGGGTCCGACGACTGGCCAGGCAGGCGGGGGCACGTCGATCGGCAAGAAGAAAGACGGCGGCCCGTCGGCGAAGTTTTGGGAGAGTTCAGATACGGTGTTTCAGATGGACGCGGTGCGTCAGTGGATTATGAAGCATTACAAAAAGGTTAGTGCTAGTAGCTAATCAGCTACAGGGCGAACGGTCCTCCAACACGTCTCTCCTCTTCTCCATAATTGTATAACCTGGTAACTAGCTGGATACCAGCCAGTTTATCAGTTAAATCGCTGCGTGATCGTTTCCACAGGAGCCGTTTAAAGCCGCTATAGGCTAGCTTTAGCCTACGGGTCCGTCTGCAAACAATACGCAGCCAGGCCGTAAACAAAAGGTGACTTTTTAAATGGGAACCTTAACGAATGGGTGGTTTCGCCTGAAACCTCCCCAGCTCGTCTCAGCCGAACCAGGACGTGCAGTTTGGCCCGACGGAATGCGAACAGGGGCTGCAGGCGGCTCCTGGTGTCTTATTAGTTCCGATGCTGAGAACAAAGGGATCTGACCGCTGTAGGCGCTGCACCGCCGCTCCGGTGTTTGTTGTTGATGGAGATTTTTTTTTCCCTGACGGAGGGTGACGGGAGCAACACATGGGGTGAGATTTAGTGGGTGATTTGAGCTCCTAGTCTGGGCTGATCGGTGAGTGTGGACGTGGACTCCAATTCTGAAGGCCCCTGGGTTTCAGTCATTTCGGTCGGCATGGGCCCTGTCGGAATAGGTGTTTTAATACGAATCTCTAAAAAGGGAAAAACTTTTCTCTTTCAACAGATAAATTTATCTAGATGCCATTTCGTTTATTGTATGTTTAAAAATGCAAGTAAAGGCACAAGAGGATCTTAAGTGTTTACCCGCCAGTACTTTCATCATGACAGCGAGTGGGCGGGGCTCCGACGCGCAGATGTTTTTCACTGTCTGAGGGAGTCTAACCTGCCTGTTCTTCATCACTGTCTGTTTTTTTTTCTCTAAATACTTGAGTAAAACGCGAAATAATCTTTTCGTTATCGCGCAGGGCCGGTTTTTGTTCCTTACATAGGAAATATACAAAACTGATGGTGTTTTGGTAGTGTTCCTTGCCGGATTTCGGGGGGGGGGGGGAGAGAAATCAGTGATTCCCATTAAAAATTGTTTAAAAAAACACTCATTCTTCCACAGTTCTGACAAATCTGGACCAGAGGGCAATTAAACTGTATTTAATGGTTCTGTTCAGATAGTGTGTAGTTTTGTCATGCTTTTCATCCGGCAGATGAATGCAGCTACTCTATTGCACAGAATGGCAGGTGTGTGTCCCACGTGGGGATGTTGATGTGCTCCTGTCCTCTGCAGTATGTTCAGACGGACTCCCCCTCCAACAAGTCCCTGGCTGGCTTGGTCATGCAGTTGCTGCAGTTTCAGGAGGATGCCTTTGGGAGGAAGATGAGCAACCCCGCCCTCACCAAACTGCCCGTCAGTAATTAGTCCACCTCCTTTTCCCCGGCCTCCCTCTCTCTCTCACTCTCACACACACACACACACACACACACACGCCATTTTCCAGAAAAGGCAGTAGTGTTTAGAATATATTCGATATAAGAGTTCCGTCCGCAACGTCTGATTATACTGCATGTCACACGTCTTGTCATCAGAACAAGTGTTTCCTGGACTTCAAGCCTGGAGGTGCTCTGTGTCACATCCTGGGCTCTGTTTACAAGTTCAAGAGTGAGCAAGGCTGGTAAGTGGTGTGGGGGCTGGGGGGACTGTGGGATGGCCCCCTCTGTGGGGAGCGGTGCTGAGTGTCCATAACCACCTGCACCCCCTCCGTCTAGGCGCAGATTCGACTTTCAGAACCCTTCCAGGATGGACAGGAATGTGGAGATGTTCATGATTGTGGAGAAGGCCCTCGTTCAGGTTTGATCTTCATCCTGTTAGGGATGTTCATGATTGTGGAGAAGGCCCTCGTTCAGGTTTGATCTTCATTCTGTTAAAGAGCCTGCTGTCCGTTACCATGATGTGGGATAATATTCAGAGCTGTGACAGTCTACCTTTTTAATACAGGACTATATCGGTCTGTAGTTCTGTTATCCACCTCACATAGTCTTACTAAAGTCAGGGCATCTCACTGGGTAGCACTTTTGCCTCACATCTCTAAGGTTGTGAGTTTGAATCCCACCTCCACATGCAGTTAGGCTCACTGCGGTTCATAAATTGCTGGCTTTGTCATCGTGAGTGTGTGTGCCCTGCAATGGGCTGACATCCCGCTCGGGTCGTTTCCCTGCCATGTCTGCTTGGAATAGGTTCCAGGCTCCCTGTGATCCTGTAATAGATAAATGGCTGGAAGATGGACGTGTTTGCTGTATTTTTCCATATTCATCAGAGATAAGTGCTCAGAAGAAACATCTTTAATGTGTTTCTGGGACATTTTAATGGCAGGTAGTAAACTCCCATCCCGAATGTGCTTTCAGAACAATTGTCTGACACGGCCTGTTGTGTTCCTGACCCCGGATATTGAGCAGAAGCAGGTGGCTAAGCTGAGAGACATCATAAAGAGACACCAGGTAGGTGGCCCCAGCGGGTCAGGGGGCCCCGGGAACGTTCTGGTACGGCGGGGGCCTGTCACAAGCCGTCAGCCATTTTCCGCTCTACTGAAATATCAGTGTTCTGTGTCTAAGAGGTCTGCCCCAAATTTAGGATGAAGGTCTTTAACATCATAATAATCTAATTGCTTAGAAAACGTAAGCCATCTGTCTTTTTGAGTATTTCGTAGATCTACGGCTAATTAGACAGACTAAATATAGTTGTGACTCCGGCTTTGAGGTGCCTCTAAACGGTTATGTGAGGTTTGTGAAAATTTGCCTTGTATTCTTTTGACTTCCTGCAAAATCCTTGCTGTTTAACCTCATCTGGTTAAAGAAATGCTGTGAGCAGGAAACCTTTCTGCCCCAATCGATGTCCCTCTGCATTGGTTTTGATGTTGTAGTAGTAGTTGGACCCTTAATAATATTATTATTATTATTATTATTAATAATAATAGGTTTCTACCTGTCGTTTGGTTAAACGTCTTGTCTTTGTGTCCCAGGGCTCAATCACAGAGGAGAAGGCCAAAGCCACGCATGTCATTTATCCCTCTCCTGCCTCCCTCGATGAAGGTCAGTGCCGCTGGACAGAGGGGGGACCCAAGGAAGGGGCACCCCCACCTAGAGGGAGGCCCCCTACCTGTTTGATGCGTTAACGGGGGTGGCCAGGACGGCTGGGGTCCCCGTGAGCCGTGTTGCTCTTGGTCGTGAGCACGTGGTGACCCTGTGCCATGACGCCGAGCCTCATCAGGCTATGTGGTGCCCCCCCCCCCCCCCCCGCGCGGCCCCCCGGCCCCGCGGGCGGCCGGGGGGGAGCAGGTTCCAC
>JABFEA020000050.1:3337900-3350259 GCA_019775915.2 Cyphomyrus plagiostoma | reverse complement strand
TGTATATCTCTGTCTCTCTTACTGCACTGAGCATGTGTATGACAAAAGAATTTCCCTCGGGATAAATAAAGTTCTTCATATCATATATCATATCAAACACTGTTACTATGTAATATTTAACAGGAAAAAAACATTCTTGCTACACAAGTTCAGAAATAATATAAACCTTTAAGCATAAACTGATACTTTACGGCTCTGTATTTCAGTGCTTTAACAAAAGGATGTGTGTGTTCCTGTGAATTCCACTCACATATAGAAAGGATATGTCAGCTGTCGTTATATTTGTGCTAACACACCCAGTGCAGGTATATTTGTGTTAACAGGCGTTTCTCCAAAGACCCGGCAAATGATGGCTATTTAATGGAATAACTTTCTGTTTAATAATTCAAAAACGATGTTTCATTCAAAAATGATTACAGCAACAAAGCTTTTGCCTTTAATTTTACTTTGAAAACCACTATCAGGATGGAAGCGAGGAAATGCTCTTTGACGCAATGCTTGCATCGCATTGACGTAGGCCACTTGATGAAGCGTTAAAAATAGAATGTGCTCTCATTTCAGAACTTGAGATGTGAGATGCTTTGTATTGATAGGGCCCCAGTTATTGTGGGTGCCATCAATGTTGAAAAAATGATTTAAAAAAACCCATTTCTTTTTAAAATACACCATTTCCATAAATTTTATGTAATTGTTACTCATGTAAAAATAAATCTACATACTGAACAAACAGCTTTTCCCCCCACAGCTGTGACAACTTTACTCTGTGGTTCAGGGTGCAGTGACTAAGGATACTTTACCATGCACTAATTAAAACATTACTTCTGTACATTGCATAATTTGTATCTACACCACATTTTCAATTTTATACTGAATCTTGTGCAATCCATTTGTGTATGTTTACTCCTACGTTGAGTGTGTATGATCGCATGTGTATCATTTATAAGTTGCTTGCATTTTGCATGTGTTTACTTAACTGGAGTGCTCTTAAAACGGACTTTCGCGGCTCTATGAACAGTCACAATAAAAATTCAATTCTATTGTATTGTATTTCATGGACTACTCAGTAGGTGGATTCCACTGCTATTCCAAAGAGCAAATCATGAGTTCACAAATGAATATGTGCAGCATGCAGACATAACATTAGAATGGATAAGAGGCCTTTTGATCATGATGTGACCGTTGGTGCCACATATGGTGGTTCTTCAATCCAAAACTCGTGTTCTCTTGACACGGTTCTGGAGGCAATACTGGGTCCTACCTGGTAGTAACTAGGCATTCCTAATAAAGTGGCCACTAAGTGTACAGTTGGACATTTTAAAGAAATGATTCAACACTGTGTTTTGGGTTCAATGTCATCCCATCTGGTAGCTTGAATCACCAGACTGGGGCATGCTTTACTGGAGTTTTCAGTACTCAGCTTCCTGACACCATCAGCTGGGCCAAGCATAGGGTAAAACTCTTATTTGCTGCATCTGATCATTGACTTGTATGCAAGACAAGATGTGGAGCAACATATCTGAAGGTGAAGATGTCATCTTAAGGCTGATTAGGCGGTATAGGCCATCAATATTTTCAGAGAGGGATACTCATTTTAAGCTGCAATACTCATTTTAAGCTTCTAAAACACTATTTTGTGAGATTGCATAGTAAAGGTTAGCTGGACAGTAGGAAAAAACACCACGGCAAAATGAAAACCATCCATGGCAAAAATAGCCAAAAGACATGAATTGTAGTTTCCAGCAGTGAAAGGTCCTGAAGACTCTCTTGTAGCCTCTTAATACTCTCAGAAGTTCAGATAAATAACAATGAGATCAGAGGTATTCTGAAGGTTCATTTTCATCTGAAGGCTGTCACTGTGTCCATTAAATTGTGGTCACTGAATTTTGAACTCAAGTAATTAGACATCGTGGCTCTCAAAAACACATAAAGTTTATCACTCATGCAAATGCAATCTAATTATAATTAATTATTAAAAGTATTAATATATTATGCATGTTAAGGCCGCAAACAAAGAAACCACTGAACTGAGTGGCCAAGCCATTAAGGGTGTGGTGACCCTTAGTGACTGGGGCAGCAGTGTACACTGTGTGTTACCTGGCCCAATTTCAACTTTTTTTTCCTGATATAGCTATGAAATTATGTCCTACCACACTGAAAGTTACATTGGATTGGCAACTTTTTCATTAGTAAGTTTATTGTTTCGCGTGCAATTATCTGAACTACGTCACCGACCTCCCAGTTATGTAATGACTTGCAGTACCACAGTTTATTGTAGGAATATTCCACATTTTGCTATGAAATACATCAGTATTCGGGGCTGTCTTCTACTACTATTACATATTACTGATCAGCCATAACATTAAAACCACTGACAGGTGACGTGAATACCTGGTGTCAATATACATTAGGCGAGTGAACAGTAAACTCTTGGCAAGTGAACAGAAAAGATGTGTTGGAAGCGGGAGAAATGGACAAGTGTAAGGATTTAAGCGACGCTGACAAGGGCCAAACTGTGATGGCTAGATGACTGGGTCAGAGCATCTGCAAAACAGGTCTTGTGGGATGTTCCCAGTATGAAGGGTCGGCACCTACTGTACCAAAATTGGTGCAATGAAGGCCAACCGGTGACCCGGCGATGGGGTCATGGACACCCAAGGATCACAGATGTGCATGGAGAGTGAAGGCCGGCCTGTCTGCTCTGAATCCACAGGAGAGCCAGTGTAGCACAAATTGATGCAAAAGTTAATGTTAGGCTTGATTAAAAGGTGTCAGAAGAGCTTAGAGAGTGTGGGGCTGCGCAGCTGCAGAGGGGACAGAATGGCCATGCTGGTTCCTGTCCACAGCCGAAAGCACCTAAAATGGGCATGTCTACATCAGAACTGGATCATGGACCAATGGAAGAAGGTGGCCTGGTCTGGTGAGTCACGTTTTTTGTTATATCATGCGGACGGCCAGGTGTGTGGCGTCGTTCACCTGGGGAAGAGATGGCGCCAGGGTGCACTATGGGAAAAAGGCAAGTCCACAGAGGCAGTGTGAGGCTCTCTGCCATGTTCTGCCGGGAAACCTTGGGTCCTGGCATTCATGCACATGTTACCTTGGCATGCACCACCTACCTAAAAGCCACTGCAGACCAGGGTCACCCCTTTGTGGACGGTGCACCCTGCCGCACTGCGAAAGTGTTCCGGAATGGTGAAGGTACATGGAAAGCAGGTGTTCACTTGGCCTCCAAATCCCACAGATCTCAAACCCAATGAGCATCTGTGAGATATGCTGGATAAAAGTCCACAGAGGCCCCACCTCAGGTTACAGAACTTAAAGGGTCTCTTGCAGGGGCATCAGAAGGACATGGACACTCTGATAGATTCAGGGGGGCAGGCACTTTTCAGTGGCCCTCGAATACACAAAATTATATAATGTAATGGGGCGGAGGGAGGCCGAGGTGACATTTTGTCAGGCGGTGCGGAATGTCTAGCTACTCCTGAGATCTCTTTCGGTAGAACGTCTTCTGGTAGCAGATACCTCAGGACACTTTCAGAGGTCTCGTGGAGTCCATACCTCGATGGGTCAGAGATGTTTGGGCGACACGAGGGGGACCAACATAACACTAGGCTGGTGATTTTAATGTCATAGCTGATCAGTGCACATACATATCTTTAAAAAGACCCCAGATGCAATATTAATGGGCCACTGAACATTCATTTCACAACTCAAAGCAATGATGAGAACTAAAATTAAAATCTGTTGACAAACCTATGGCACTGCCCAGATGTCCTACAATGTCTGTCTAATCATTGCATTGTAACTAAGTGCTCTATGAATGGTCTCAAACACTGGCAGCATTTCAGTGTAAGCAGATCAACTCAGTTCTCACTTTTTTTCCACAGTAAAACTCTGTGTAGTCATCTTTGCTGAGCGTGGGGAGGTAGATGGAGCAGCTATGGATGGATGGATGGATGGACTTCCAGTGGATACAATGATTATGATGATCTTTAGGTCTCACAATAAAACAGGTCACAACGGGAAATGTATGTGTCCAATAACCTCTCCAGTTTGTATTATACTTATGTCAAGCAACTACTAATGACCTTCAAGTTCCTGGAATAGGTGTCAGCCTTCTTATTGGCAACAAGGCTTTGATGACATTCGGCTGAACCCGGTTTTATAAATGACTTGTCCTCTCCAGGTCAAAAAACCCGTGTTAGCTGAAGCGGTTGGTTTAACTGGCCCTTAGTAAGTGCCTGTGAGTGTGGCCCCTGTGTGTGTGGGCCCTGAGAGTGTGGGCCCTGTGAATGTGGGCCCTGTGAGTGTGGGCCCTGTGTGTGTGGGCCCTGTGCATGTGGGCCCTGTGAGTGTGGGCTCTGTGAGTGTGGGCCCTATGAGTGTGGGCCCTGTGAGTGTGGGCCCTATGAGTGTGGGCCCTGTGAGTGTGGGCCCTGTGCATGTGGGCCCTGTGAGTGTGGGCCCTATGAGTGTGGGCCCTGTGAGTCTGGGCCCTATGAGTGTGGGCCCTATGAGTGTGGGCCCTGTGCATGTGGGCCCTGTGAGTGTGGGCCCTATGAGTGTGGGCCCTGAGAGTGTGGGCCCTGTGAGTGTGGGCCGTATGAGTGTGGGCCCTGTGAGTGTGGGCCCTATGAGTGTGGGCCCTGTGAGTGTGGGCCCTGTGCATGTGGGCCCTATGAGTGTGGGCCCTGTGAGTGTGGGCCCTATGAGTGTGGGCCCTGTGCATGTGGGCCCTGTGAGTGTGGGCCCTATAAGTGTGGGCCCTGAGAGTGTGGGCCCTGTGCGTGTGGGCCCTGTGAGTGTGGGCCCTGTGCGTGTGGGCCCTGTGCGTGTGGGCCCTGTGAGTGTGGGCCCTGTGAGTGTGGGCCCTGAGAGGGACAGGCAGTCCTCAGTCCACGGCGTCTCCTGCCTCGGTCCTGTGTTTCCAGGAATGGGTCTCTAGCTACTCACAACCCTATACTCAACAAAAAGTTATAGGAAATGGATGGTTGGACAACTTCACTTTATGAACATGTATTACCTTGAGAAAATAATAGCTAGGTCCATTGTTATAATTATAAATGAATATCATTATGAAAAAAGCATTAATTACCACTTAGATAAAGATAAGTCATAATGCAAACTGGAGGCGGTGCACGTTCCTCGTGACCCCTGATTAGAGCGTAAATATAAGAAGTCCGAAAGTACGCCTGCTGTGGTGAGACTGACTGTGCATAAGTAATAAACTGAGATTCCACAAAAGTGCTGAAACTTAGTTAAAGTCTGCCTTCAATTTTACATCTGGGATATTGTTGATCGTTTTGGGCCACAGGGACAGTGACTCACAATGTGGCAAAATCCGTTCATTTTCTTGGGGATCGTTCTCCGTCTTGCTTTTGCCACTTCAGGTAAGCAGCTGTTGGTATTAAAATGAGACCTTTCAAGGTGTACAGGCTCCACCATTTGATGTCTGGTGCTCTATTATCAACATTGAAATGTGAAACTGGAGTGTAGAAAATTCAGAACTGCTTAGGGACGTTTGGTAAATTGATGATGACCTTATATTTAAAACACATTCCTGCTCTTAGCAACAACTGGAAAAAGTTAGTAAATATAACTCTTCAATATGGTTGGTATCTTTGCAAAAATCTCCAGTGATTGAGCTATTGGTAAATAGAAAAGAGATTTCTTTGACAGACAGTTGATTTTGATGACATTTGCACTGTCTAGATCTGATGATGATGTAATGGTTTTATTAACTTTATTACTTAAAAGTAACAAAAATATTGATACTAATTTCTTCTATGATTTAATAAAATCATAATTCTGACTACCTAAACCACTGCATGGTTGATGGACTTTTACAGTATAATGTCCACTACTATCCCTGTGTTGTTCTTTAATTGAGTATTTAAGTAATCATTTAGTTATTAGCATCCTGTCAAACGTAGAATGATTTAAATCTATTTTATTTCAATGATATTCATTCATAACATAACTGGCATACAAAACACCAAGAATGGTGCTATATGACAATGTTCTAGAATTATATTCTTCATTCTTCTACACCAAGGGTGGCAAATCTTATCTGCAAAGGGCCGGTGTGTATGTGGGTTTTAACTGCAACTCCCTAATTATATTACTAATTACTGGACTGATTGGCTGAAGAGTCCTCACACCCGGGTTTGAACAGCTGACCTACAGGTTATCCCAAAAACCTGCAAACACGCCAGCCCTTTGCCTACCCCAGTTCTATATGCATTGAATCTTTCAATAACCTTTCAAACATTCGCTCCAATTTGTGTGAATTTGTAACAGTGAATAATTTATGAAAACAAAGGACATATGAGAACCTATTTATGAGATGAATGAGAAGATTAATGAAATATAGCATGAGAAGTCAAAGTCAGAGCTGTACTGAGGTAGGTCTACAGTACATGCTGTGACACCTTTCCATTGAGATAGGTCTATGTGCTATGATACATTTCCATTAAGCCATAAAGTCAGAGCTGCACTGAGGTAGGTCTACTTGCTGACACCTTTCCATCGAGATAGGACTATGTGCTGTGACACCTTTCCATTGAGATAGGTCTGCGTGCTGTGACACCTTTCCATTAAGCCATAAAGTCAGAGCTGCACTGAGGTAGGTCTATGTGCTGTGATACCTTTGCTTTAAGATAGGTCTATGCGCTGTGACACCTTTCCATTAAGCCATAAAGTCAGAGCTGCACTGAGGTAGGTCTATGCGTTGTGACACCTTTCCATTAAGCCATAAAGTCAGAGCTGCACTGAGGTAGGTCTACGTCCTGGGATACCTTTACATTAAGCCATAATCTACCTTTTGTCAGCAGAGAACCTCCCAGAACGTCATCTTCAAGCATCAAGCTCCAGAATTCCCATCCAGACTCAAGAAAATGAAGAATATAGAGCTTTTGTGCTCTCTATGAAGATCACCAACTGCATCTACAACCAATCACTTGAAGACCACAACTCAGATGATTACGTGAAGCTCTCAGATGACGTTAAAAACTTGGTAAGAATCTAATTCAGTTCTTGAGATCAGTTTGAGTCAAACTTTTTTTGTGAATAAATATAGCTAGTATTCTTTGATAGTTTAGAAATGAGCATAATTCTGTATTGAAAGTGGCAGTGGTCTGATCCAAACCAGTAATTGGACACTGGTATCTTTATGTTTCAGCTCGAACAAATCTTTGGCTGTTTGGAATGTCCCACCTATCTGACTTACAAAGGTGCTACAGACATAACCTTCAGGTATCTCTGCTATGTCATTATGTCTGTTGCACATGGTGGGATGAAGGACATGGGAGCAGGAGTCAGAGCATCAAAACAGGATTTATTAAAACAAAAAAAGGGAACAAGCATGAATACAACTGGATTGCAGGGGAATCACAAACCAGGAAGAACACACAGGCAAACAGGAGAGGCAAAATTAGGGTACAACATCAAAGACAGGACTAGCGAACGCAGCACTGGGAAGCACTTTTATACCAAGACTAATGAGGGAGCAAACGAGAGGCAGTTGGAGTGGGTAACACCAGGGTAGGAATGAGAGTAAAGACAAATGGGGCCACGCTAGGGAAAAAAATGGAGGGGCAGGTTGGTGTGACGTTATGATGTCACTATACGCTATACTTTCATAGTGTCATGGCAGATACATTTTATTTACTATAAATTACATGATTTTTTTAGCAAACCCCTGCTATAATTAGTTCACTAAATTCTACTTTTGTTCTTATTTTCTATATGCATCGATTATATATCCATTTAACCTGATCATCGACTCTAATTATTAAGTATTGTTATAAATGGAGATGGGCTGGCCCCCCATCCAGGGTTGTTCCCTGCCTCGTGCAGATTGCTACCGGGATAGGCTCCGGACCCCCCGCGACCCAGTAGGATAAGCGGTTTGGAAAATGGATGGATGGATGTTATAAATGGAAGAAAGACCAGTATAGCATTAGGGACAAGAACATCTACACTCTACCCATTGTCCTGCTATATGGACTAATCTGCTAGGTTGAAAATATATATATATTTTTACTAGTAGAAAGTGGGCACCAGCCTGAGGGATCGGAACTGAATAAGGACAAGAACTAAAATGTGACAAAGTGTAAATATCCTACAAAATTTAATTTCTTCTCTTTGTTCTGTTTGCAGCAATGGATCAGTGATCGCAGATTCCACACTGGTGTTCAACACTGATTTCGTAATCAATGGTGACATTGTCAAGAATTTATTTAGCGGTGCAATACTGACTGGTACTCTAAACACCAGTATGATTGTGAACCCTACATATACAAATAGTAAGACTTCATTTGTATTCTGCCCATTTAATATGAATTTATATCTCTCATTCTGAAATTGCTGGATTAATAACAGTGAATGACAGAGATGCTATTTGTCTGCATTGTTGTTTCTAACACTGAACTTTATTTCCTCTGCACCGACCTGCCAGCTCCAGTTACAGTTCCTGTACCAGTGATGACAACTACTCCACCACCCACTACCACCTCCCTTTCAGTACCTACAAATGACCAGAGTGTACATAGTACCACCCAGTATTACCCAGATATTTCTTCCACTACTGATAGTGATAGTGATCTAAGCAAAGTAACCAGCCCATCACACAATATACTTGATTCTACATACACAAGCACCCTTAACCCTATAACTGACACAGCTACAACTCTAAGCCATGTTACTAATAGACTAAATACTTCACCCACCACATCATCAAAAAATAATAGTGAATTTACACACAGCCCCAGCCATGTTACTAATAGACTAGATAGTTCAACCACCACATCATCAAAAAATAATAGTGAATTTACACACAGCCCCAGCCATGTTACTAATAGACTAGATAGTTCATCCACCACATCATCAAAAAATAATAGTGAATTTACACACAGTCCCAGCCATGTTACTAATGGACCAAATATTTCAGCCACAACTTTGTCAGAAAGTACTACTGATTCTACAGATACTGCAACTAGTCCTCTGTCAAGCCATGTTACTATATCAGAAAATACTGCTGACTTCTCAAAGAATACAAAGAATCCTCCACTGATCATTACTTCTTATACAACAAGAAGTTCATTGAAGACAGATTCATCCACTTTTTGGAGTACAGTTAATCCACACCATAACACAACCGCCATGCCATGGCATCCATCACGCCACACCAACATTCCACCCAAACCACCAAATGCCACCTCATCTCACAACCACAGTCATATCGTTATATTGTCCACCACAAAGCCCAAAAACGGATCTGCGATGGCCAGTTCCAGCTATGGTGGAGTTCCTGGCTGGGGTATCGCCCTGCTGGTGCTGGCCTCTGTGATCCTGCTTCTCCTCATCATATTCTTCATTCTCGCGGTGAGTCCCGCCGATTATGTCGCCAGGCACTGGTTGGCTGTGCCCTGCCTCGGAACATATCTCACCGCAGTGTGCTGTACCCCCCAGCTCTGGCACTGGTGCTGTCACCGGGAGGAGACTGGCCTCATAAATGTGACTGGAAGCCCAAAACCTTACGACAGAGAGCCCAGCGCGCCTGAATTCCTAACAATGGATCCCTATCGAAAGATCTATGTAAGACACTCACACCAGGCTTCTCTGATCTGTGTAGGACCCTGGAAAAGTGTTTTTGGTATTTTCCTTTGGTTTTTGGTATTTTCCTTATGGTTTCAGAAGCATTTGAACGATCATGTAGGACTGTTTTGGATTACGAATGAAACCCTTCCTTCAGCCCATCAAATCATTAAATATGTCTGGCCATTAATGAACATATTAATGCCGTAGTCAGTGATTTAAAAAAATTCTGGATTTCAAGATTTTAATTCTTATAGGATTAAAATGGTGTCATTTGGATTCAGTCCAACATAGACAAACTACAGGATCTTAAAGTTATTTATAATAGCATCTTTATATGCTGTGACACCAGATTTAACCAGATTATTTCAAATTTTAGGCTAATTTTGTAGTATTTGTTGGCCTGGATTTGTCTAGGTATCTTGCCCCTAATTTCTTTTAGCTTTGTCGAGCCATCTCAGTAATTATCAAAGGGATTTTTAATCCAGACTCAGTTAAATTGTTTTTATAGAGAAATTGAAGTTCCTTTCGACGCAATTGCCCCAATTAATTTTTCCAAATTTCCCTTCAGCCGGAGGATTTCGATAAACCCAAGAAAAATCGAACTGGGATGTATGTAGTCAACCCCTGACCACAAGCTTGCTGGTAAGAAAACTGTGTTACGATTGGAGCAACAGTCTGAATGCAGTAGCGTGGGACTGTGTCACTGTGTATATGCACAACAGCACATTCAGGACAAGTCACTCAGGGAAACCAGTAACCTGCAATGGTCCTTTGGCTTAATGAGCAAACAAAACTCAACAATAGTGAGACTTTACCTTGAGCACCAGCCCCAGAAATGGACAGGAACCGACTCAGATCGTGAGCCGGATCTGCAAAGACCAAAAACATCACACAATGCAGCCTAATCTAGACAAATCCTTACTGTATCCATTGTTGTTAAGGCATCTCATTCACGCATCTGTCACTATTTGTCATTCAGTGTTAATCCTTATCTTGGGAAAGTAGTGCTGTGGCTGGTCAGCATGAAAAAACAGCAGTGTCGGTGAACGCAGAGATTAACTTCGTAGTTACTTACACCCTGTAGTACAGCATATAGAATGCTGTTTGGTTATTATCATAAAAATTGTTTTGTTTTACATTATATAAAAGCTTTGAATGAACATGAAAATGTGCACTTTCCATCTCACTAATTATCTGCGGCTGAGTTGCTGAGAATAAAAATTCTATGTATTATAATATTATGGCAAACAGTAGTATGAAGCGATGGGTAGATCTGGTAATTTTAAAAGAAGACAAAATTGAACTATCTCTCAAAAATCTGGAAGCCTCATGTTCAGTTAGGGCTTTAAATCACACACAGGGTCCAGTATTATATTAACATCTTCATGGCTTCTTGGCTCCACGTGATCCTATGATACTGTGCCGACGACTGGCTTTAGAGTCACTCGAGCCTCGGTACCCAGTTGTCTGGATAATGTATCACTCCATTTCAGGCACTGACATTTTGACGTTCAGGCACTAATTTTGTATTTGCTTTCCATTTCCCATGCAGATACAAGGTGTTGAAGATCAAAGAGGGCACAGACACCTCAGTCTCGCTTGAATGGAAGGGAGGGCACAGGCTGCACTAACCATCGCCCCCAGACAGACCGAGACTCCGGATCCTATCGTCCTCCAGTCTTACTGTTCTCTTTGTCTTGTCGAGAATGATGCACTTGGTGCTGAGCTTGACCGTGCGTTGGCTGCACGTGATCGTACTCTCACCTGCTGGCTAAGCCTTTCCTAATGACGTTTGGTGACAACAAACACATGGCTTCTGGTTAATTCATTCTCCATGTTTCACGATGACGCCACCAGGAATGGTCTAGGACATGGAAGAGCAGGAGCTGCTGGATTCAGCTCCTGTCTGAGGACTAAGTGTGTGTGTGTGTGTGTGTGTGTGTGTGTATGTGTGTGTCCACAAAACAAGGAAAGAGGGCATCCATAAAATAATAAAACTATTCAGTGAACTGAAATTTTACAAAGAATTATTTTGTTCGTGTGACGGAAATCGTTTCTATGTTGTTAACATCTTTGCCCGTCCCCCCCCCCAGCCCCTCCTAGGTGCCCCCACCCCATTTCTAGGGCGGGTTTGCCTACTCATGATAAGCATGTGACGCATTGCAGAACTTAAAACAGAATAACCACTCCCATTGTGCAGGCCATTATGTAACTATTTGTGGCTATCAATAAAGTCGCCAATGATGGCTACCTTATCTCAATCAGTGTGTAAAATTTACATTAGTCATGCCTGTGGTCCACTTAAAATCGAATTTAGGTGGTACATTATGTAAGCGCAGTAGCTAAATGCCTTTTGTTGGTGGAGCAACCAAATGATTGAAAGGACAAGACAAAGATGGATGATGCTTAATTCTCAATAGGGGTGGGTACTTTTCCACCCTAAGGACCCAAGTGACCCCATCGTGCTGGATTTGCTGACAAGCTGGGTATTTGGTCACGTACCCTTCTCATCTGAGTCAGTCTGAGTTACAGGCGCATTTCAGAAAGTTGGCACTAGATGGCAGCATTTAAGATGTATCTATGACAAGCTCAGCAGTGCTGGTCTCTCTTACCAAGATTTCAGTATCATGTTGAAGAAACAAACTTGTCAGATTGTCATTTGTTTATTGACGAACTGAGAAAGACTAGGGAGCAGAAATATAAAGTACAGGTATTTTATGGGTCCTACTGAAATAAAGGTAGCAGATTATGAGAAAGACCTT
>JABFEA020000050.1:3321168-3333509 GCA_019775915.2 Cyphomyrus plagiostoma | reverse complement strand
GTCACACACCATTCACTGACACACCAGTCAGTCACACACCATTCACTGACACACCAGTCAGTCACACACCATTCACTGACACACCAGTCAGTCACACACCATTCACTCACACCTATGGGCAATTTGGTAACTCCAATTAACCTCAGCATATTTTAACAATATATCGGTATTTACAAATGAGCATGAAAAAGGACCCAACTGTGTTGCATTTTAGTGTGCATATTAATCTTTGATTTCCAATCCGCTTCAGTGTGGGATGTTAGACACGGAGGCCTTCTTCCTGAGGATGACTGTAATCGCTGATCAGGGGCTCCACCCTTTCCTCCGTGGCATAAAAATGTTTTTGTTTTCATTATCTTGAACCTGCGTCACACACAAAAAATGAATCAGTATTTGAAAATGAATTGAGTTCTTGAGTGTGACCCTTAAGAGGCAATTCAGAGTCAACGCTTTAGTACAGTATTGTAATGAAACAGTAGATATGTGGGCTTGGCCGTAAGAAACATGCATAAATGGGAGGTGACCAGTCAGCTATTGCTAAGGACACTCCTTTATTTATCTGTCAAAATTGCTTAAGAACATAGAACTTTGTAATTATTTTTGTACAACCGCGTTTGTCTCTGTGGTATAAGTGATCTGCATTGAATTCTGACAAAGTTTAAATAAAAATTCCCCATTGTGGTTTTGCTGTGTTTTTGCCATCTTGACGTCTCTGTCGTTTAAGTCTGTAAAGTTTATTCCGCTGGTAATCAGAGTTCCAGCTATTCTATGATATTACTTGTAGAGATAACACTACCCTCCTCACTTCATGAATCATATTTATGTCATTGATAATGTGGCTCATTATTATGTGATTATATTTTTTTATACTGCTTCACTTTAAGTATTCAAACAAAAAGACCTTCTTTTTACAATGTTTCTTTGGAAAAACACTTATGCTATATTAAGCAGATACCGACTAACTATTACTGTTAGTAGGATCAAAGGATTTACCCCAGGACCAATTTTTTAGTTGAACTATTTTTTTAATTACTAAATTTACTAAAAGAAAGGGATTATACTGTAAAATTTGATTATGGGCACATCTGTGCTAAATAAACCAAAATCCCAGACAGGTTTTTATTAGACTATCGTGAAATTAATTTAAACAATAAATCAACATAATGATTCCACAGAATAACTACGTCTGTAACTGTGTGCAAATAGTTACAAAGTCACAAGTGGACTGCAGAGTCTCAAAATATTATTTCCACCAAACAGCTCATAAAGGTATGGAGAACATCACTGTCATTTTCTCATGCTGACCTGCCTCAGTACGTTAAGAACTATTAATGAGCTTTTTCAAGCTAAGGATTAACACTGAATGACAAATAGTGACAGATGCGTGAATGAGATGCCTTTACAACAATGGATACAGTCAGTATTTGTCTAGATTAGGCTGCATTGTGTGATGTTTTTGGTCTTTGCAGATCCGGCTCACGATCTGAGTCGGTTCCTGTCCATTTCTGGGGCTGAAGCTAAAGATAAAACCTCACTATTGTCGATCCCTGTTTGCTCATTATGCCACAGGACCGTTGCTATTTATAGGGTCAGAAAGTGAGTTTTCCTGAATATGCTGTTCTGTATAAACACAGTGACACATCTCTGCAATACTGAATACCATTTGTTGATCTGGCATAGACTCAAAATGACCAATCGTAACACAGTTTTCTTACCAGCAAGCTTGTGGTCAGGGGTTCACTACATACATCCCAGTTCGATTTTTCTTGGGTTTATCGGAATCCTCCGGCTACAGGGAAATTTGGAACAGATTAAAAGGGGCAACTGCGTCGAAAGGAACTTCAATTTCCCTGTAAAATAAATTTATCTGGGTCTGGTTTAAAGATCCTTTTGATAATTACTGAGATATGTTTGCAGAGTTCGTCGATCGTCCTGCTGTTGTTTGCTCAACAGGCAGAACTACTTATACAAAGTGAATTAATGAGCCCCGAAGCAGTCACTGTCCCATCAGTGAGGCCCAATTAACTTTGTAACACAAAATGGTGACTGTGAAGCCAGATACAATTTGAGCATCTGTCAAATGTTTGCTTTCGAAATATTAGTCGGGAGTTACAACAGGTTTCTTGTGAGATAAGTTAATAGTTTATTTCCAAGATAGCACGTGCCGCTGCCATTTATCTAATCAGTGATGATTAAAATGAATAATTACAACACTGATCACGATATGTCCAGCCTCGCAAGCCCACACGTGAGGATTAACGTTTTTTATAGCCCGGAATAGACAGCATACGTGGGAGTGGACAG
Source organism: Cyphomyrus plagiostoma (assembly GCA_019775915.2). NCBI lineage: Eukaryota > Metazoa > Chordata > Actinopteri > Osteoglossiformes > Mormyridae > Cyphomyrus > Cyphomyrus plagiostoma. The sequence goes on along the minus strand of JABFEA020000050.1, from coordinate 3,331,205 downwards.
GATTTCACCAGCGCAGATATCTTACATAGATCTTTCCATTGGGGTCCTTTGATTGGAATTCAGGGGCACTGGGCTCTCCATTCAGCTTCTCATAGGGATTCGGGTCTCCCATCACGTCTGTAGGGCTACTCTCTTCCTGACGACAGCACCAGCGCCAGAGCTGTGAAGACGGATCACACTGCAGTCAGACACGTTCAGAGGCAGGGCCGCAGTCAACCAGTGCCTGGCGACATAATCGGCGGGACTCACCGCGAGGATGAAAAATATGATGAGGAGAAGCAGGATCACAGAGGACAGCACCAGCAGGGCGATACCCCAGCCAGGAACTCCATTATGGTTGGAACTGGCCACTGAAGTTCCCTTGTGGGACTGCGTTGTGTTGGGTATCTTCATATGTTCTGTCATTAGGGTGTTGTGAGTAGTGTTTGTTGTCATTTTGGGAGGAGTCCTGGTGTTGCTTGATGGATGCCTAGTTATGGTGGTGTTGCTGTATGGTGCTACAGCTGTCCCTGAAGGAGAGGACGTGGTGTCTGATCTTGACATAGTTGGCCCATGTGTATGCTGTATTAATTTAGTTGTTTCTTTGGAAAGACCACTAGTATGATGACTTTGGCTGTACAGCGGACCAATTGTTATTTTTGTTGAGTAAGTACTGTTCTTTAATGGAGTATTCGCTGAAACAGTGGCATGATTGGGTGGATGACTAGTTCTGATATTCGTGGAATGAGTAGTATTTTTTGATAGAGTAGGGCTTGAACCATTTATTCTGTCATCAATATTGCTTGACGGTCTAGTTGGGACTTTTATGAAATCAGTAGTATTTTTCGATGGAGTAGTGGTTGAAATGTTTATTCTGTTAGTAACTTCGCTTGATGGAATACTATGAGTAGTCTTTTTTAATTGAGCAGTGGTTGATCGATTTGGTCTGTTAGCAGTATGGCTTGATGGAGATAGAGTTGTATTATTTGTAGTACTTTTTGATGATGCGGTGGTTGAACCATCAACTCTGTGAGTTACATGGCCTGATGGTGGACTAGTTGTGTTGTTGGTAGAATTAGTATCTTTTGATGGAACAGTGGGTGAACATTTTGTTTTTTGAGTAGTATAGCTTGATGAATGGCTAGTTGTCTTATCTGCTGTACTCTTTGACGATGCAGTAGATGAACCAGAATTTCCATGACTAACATGGCTTGACGAAGGGCTGGACGTGTATTTTGTGGGATTAGTGTTTTTGGATGGAACGGTAGTTGGACCACTTATTTTTTTAGTTGTGTGGCTTGATGGATGGCTAGTTGTTTTATATGTGGGACCATTTGATGATGCAGTAGATGAACCACTGTTTCCATGACTAACATGGCTTGACAAAGGGCTAGTTGTGAATTTGGTTGGATCAGTATTTTTTGATAGAACAGTGGTTGAGCTACTTGTTCTTTTAGTAGTGTGACTTGGGTGGCTGGTTGTGCTGCTTGTGGATTTTCTGGACAGAGTACTAGTTGAGACTTTTGATACAGTAATTGTATGATGTACTGTATGATTTGTTGAGTATGTTGGAGTATTAGTGCGTCTTGGTGTGGACCTACTAGTGGAATGGAACTTAGTATTATGAGTAGTCAGGTGAGTGGTATGTAGAATGTAATGCTGAGTCGTCCTGGGGAGCGGAGTTGTAGTGGCCCCCGGCACAGGCACTGGTACTGGGGTCGCGACATCTGAGCAGATTAAACAGCTTTCATTAATATTTCCATCTATAATAATCAAATATTCTCAGCAGAAATTAGAGCAAGAAAAGAATACAACAGATCTGAGGCTTAAAGTGGCCGAAAAAATCCATTACCGCTGCTGTACTTCAGGTTCAGTATCAGGACCTTCGGTGGATTTGCAGTAACAGCCCGTAAGAATAAATTCTTCACCACATACTGATTAATAAATAATGTGGAGAAGGCTATTGTTGTGTTTGCAATCACTGATCCATTACTGAAAACATAAAGGATGTCAAATCACAGACTGAATGTCAACACCAATATAGATGTGAAATGTAAGCCAAACTGTTAGCTATACAACAACAACAACAACAATAATAATAATAATAATAATAATAATAATAATAATGTTTATGGCACAGAATGCAACTAGAAATTACAATTTAAAGAAGTGCATGACTACCTGAAGGTCATGTTTAAAACACCCATATATGTCTGGACAGTGTCGCAGTGTGAACAGCCAAAGACACTCCTGAACTGAAAGACAACAAACAAACGGACCAAACGGACAGTTTTTCGTTGTCATTGAACATTTTATCCAAGCAGAAAACAGAAACTAAAATAGCAAATTAACCTTGCATATGATTAGATAAAAGACAATCGATCCTCAAATGCATGTTGACCAAATTCTACAGCTATTTCGCTATTTCCTGTAATCATACAATTTAGTGTTTCTAAATATTTGTGTATATCTATTTCAGTATATAGTTCTTATTAAGGCATAGAAGGGAACACAGTCAGGCTCCTACCAGCTGCGTAACTTCTGTATACAGAGTTTTGTAGTACTGAGATGTGGTGCTTCTGAGTGATTCATTGTAGATGCAGTTCATGATTTCAATGGGGAAGTAGTAGGATGAGATTTTAGTTGTCGTGCTCCTGATTGCCCGGACCGGAAAGTAGGACCGCGGTGCTTGGAGGGGGCTGACGGTGAAGCCACCTGCTGAGGAAAGGACCAGCTGAAAGATGTGGAGCTGCAGACACGGAGAGCATGACAGCGTGTGGTGGGGCTTCGTCAGAAACCTCCCTGCTCCTTCTTGGGCTTACGTGAGATATGAAGGCTGCACTTTTTAAACTTGCCGTCATGGAAAAGCAGAGCAACACATCTCAATCCTCAGGGCGCCCCCCGAAAAAGTAGCTGCATGAGGATTTACAACCAGGTCTCGTCAACTGGCCGATTAAAGCCCTGTGTTCTCATTGGTGGGCTACGGTCTGATCCTTACTTCCTGTTTTGGGTTTTTCCATTCATGATTTCCCTTCCATATCTTCTACCTATTTTGGAAAATCCTTCAATAATCTGCCTGAGCCCGAAAGACCGTAGCCTGGCTTTGAGTGCTGGACTTGACTTTTGGTGAGATGATGGCAACAAACTCCGGTAACAGGATCGCTATCAGATGGAAGCCCTCTGACATCATACTATACTATTATTAAGCTCGAGAAGTACTGAATCATCATTGACATATTTTAAAGTCTTATGGATTTGCTCTGCTTACCATAATTTTAATATTTTGCTGACTCTTAAAACCATGTCAAATGAATAAATGACGAAGAAAAATGTCTGACCTCATCAGGGAAATTTTTACATCATCAGATTTAATTACAAAGTGATGGATTGATTGTTGTAAAACATGGTTTTAATTGTATCAGCACAACATATTATTTGCACATGTTGACTATTACGTTTGTATTGATTTCACTATGAGGAATTAATCAAAATGCTCTGTGCAAAAGTGTGCAATGAATAAACAGTTAGTAGGCTGATGAATTAAAATACTAGAAGAAAAAATAACCATTATCCTAAATACTGATCTGAACTTTCGTCCTTTCTCATTATCTTCTCCTCCTCCAGGTTCAGTCACACACACTACTGATATTCACATTAACGCGTAAACGTTCCCTTCGACTAAAGAACATTGCTGAATTAATATTTAGAGCCATTTGAATCTTTTAGTACGTTCATCGGTCAGTTATTCACAATTTTTTCGTAAAAATTAAGGCGTAGCTCAAGAAATTACTTCTTACCTGAAATGACAAGAATGGTTGCGCAAATTGCGATCCTAAATGTTGTAATAGGTCCTTGTACCATCCTCAATCAAAGTTAGGCCTACAATAGAAAAATGAGAAAAGGCCAAAGACTTTGTATGACTCTGTAAAGCGGTCTTCGTGCGCATCTGTCAGATAAAGCGGTCCTGTAGGTGTCTTTTATTAACGAGGCAATTACTTGAGTACCTTGAGTGCCTCCTGGGCGGGATCTTCTGCAGCTGAAACGCACAAGGAACCGGTATCACAGCGCCGCTATTTCAGACAATTCATATGGGACATGTGACATGGTATGAATTATGACGGTGTAAAATTATCAGCAATGTTATGTCATGTATAATTTATAACGCACCATAATTTTGATCTCACGTAGGAGGAAACGCATTTTTCTTTGTAGGGCAAGCAACGCATGCATTTAGATGAATGTCAATATTTTGAATCGCGTTTAAAAAATAGCTTTTGGGAAAACTTTGGACCCTTCATTGTTCGAAGTGTTGATTTTGCAGGGATAAGAATACAAAAGTATAAATATGTATATTTATATATTGCTCTTAACATTTTTGTTCAGATTGATTTATTAATTGTACTACGTGCTGTTGATCTTTCCCGATTCCTCCGTTGCCAGCTGACACCAGTATATAAAAGATTATTTCATTTGTATCTTCTACATACACAACAAACAAACAAACGAAATGCTATTTTGCAATTTGCTAAAACAAAAAGGTAGCCCATTCAATTGAAAGTCTAATCCTTCCCATTCTCAATAAAAGTGTTAGTTTCTGCTCGGTTGGATCTGTATCTAAAATAATACGTATGACATATTTAAATAATGTTGTATTAGATATAAAATGACTCATCTTAAAAGCAATTTCACATTCGATTCTGATCAATTTAGAAGGGCATTAACAGAAGTATTAAATACTAAATATACAACGGGTTATTATTATTATGGTTATTATTATTATTATTATAAGGACATTTCTTAAGTACATTTAAATGCTTTGACACCCCTTGCTGCAGACTATGTCGTATGCAATGCTGTGAAAGTTACTGAAAATTAGTAATTAGTAACAGTTATCGTGTACTTCATTCAAAAGTAATTCAATTACTTTACCAATTACTGCATATATAAGTTATTATAGTTAATACCGAAAGTTGCTTTGACTACTTCAGTTGTCTTGTGAATGCATACATACCCAGAGAGCACAGACACATCGCAGGGACGCTGGTTTAAGATCGTACCCTCATTAAATGATTGGGTTCCATTTAGGGCTATTAACAATATTTAAATTATTACATACGCTAATGTGTTTCCGGCCAGCGCCAATAATTCCGCTTTAATCAGTTCAGTATAACTTTTAGGACTATTGTGTACTATTTCTACTATGGTGTCAATATTTAAAATAATGAACGCATAACTTTTAATCAGTTAAATTGTTTGGTATATTGTTTGAAACAGTATGCCTACATGTGGGGTGAACAGAACAAATCCACCCTATGAATATGGGGAAAGTGTGTAAACTGCGCGCACACAGAGCCGGGGTTCGGGGTAAAACACACTATATCAACAGGTATGAGGTCACAGTCATACGCGCCATATTATTGTGATGCCCTGAAATATATAATAGTATAATGTAGCCTACAACAATATACAAATTATACTACATAAACTACAAAAGTGATGTGTATGCCCTGAGGTGGTTTGGCGACCTGACCTGGGTTGTTCCCTAGTGCCGGACCCCCGAAATAACCCAGACATGGAGAAGCGGAAAATGAATGAATAATGAAAATAGCAATATCGTGCAATGAACATTGTGGAAAGCAGCTAAGAGACACAAGGCCACACATCCAGTCCGTTTGGATAGGAGCTCTACGGCAACGAATACAGAATCCAGCACACTTTACTCTAGGGTCAGGATACCGCTCTGAAACGGAGCGATGGTGTTATCTGCGTCGCCCCCTGGTGACACGAAGGAAGCGTAGATTTACTGTGCAATTAAGGCCATGAAATCGATCTCTAGAGTCTAGACATATTCGACACAGAACTCTCAGAACTTTGCCGTGATAATGCAAGCGATAATAAATAAACCCGATTTTATATATATATATATATACACAACACACACAGAGGTTTTACTGATCAAACATCCAATACTTAAAAAAAAATGTTTAATTTATTATGAAAGCCTATGTGAGCTTTTTGTGGGGCATTAAGACACACTGTGCATATAATCATAGTTAATGTAAATATAAATAGGTCATATAAAAAGCTTGGACGGTAATTAAAAATGAAATGTCCAAGGACATAGGAACACTGTAAAGTGTTTATGGTAAAATTAACAGTAGCTCAATAGCAACAATTATGCAGTAACTGCTGTATTTCATGCCATGGTAAAATTACTATAAGTGAACTACAGTAGTTACAGCTCATTGTAAAATGAAGCAGCTTTATACTGTTATTTTTTGGCATACTGTACAAAATTATACTATTATACAAATGTTACTGTGATTGATTTTACAGTTTTACTCTATAACCTACAGTACATAATATGCTGCATTTATTACAACAAAATACTGTTATTTAGCTTTTGATGTAAAATAAGAAAAATGACAACGGATTATTTGACTGCACAAAAAAGAGAAAATTTATTGTGCAATTTGAACTATATAGTAATAATGACTACCAGTCAGTTAATATTACTGTATTTAGATTTACTGTAGAAATTCCCAGAATACACTGAAATCTGCAGTAGCATATTGTACACAACATGTTCAGCAATGAACTGTTGTATTGGCTGGTTTTGATTATTTGGGGGGTTGCAACCCAACCCCGTCCCCTGCATAATATATGCCCATGTGGAATACCCTCCTGGCACAGGTGGAGATTTCAGGTCCAGAATTGTACAAATCCAGACCACGATCTGGTTTCAGCCAAGCAGTAGAGTATGAAGAGTCACAGTCACAGAGGACTCAACTGGTTGGTTGAAACAAAATCTTGGTCTGGATTTGTACTCTCTGGACCTGAGACCTTCAACTCTGCCTCAATCCTGTTCTCTGCAAATAAAAATAAAAACTATGTTCCATGAATGTCATTGTTTATAGGGCAATTTCATCCTTTTGATAATGAGGATGACATGAGATCAGAGTTGAACCAGAAGTCTGTAGTGTAAACAGGAATGGTGACAATGCTATTCCTTGGAGTTTGCTGTGTTGTTCAGCACCTCGTCAGATAAGCATTACTGCTGCAGGATAATCGTGGCATGTCGGTGAGGTAATTTGTGATCCCGGGGAGTCTTGAAGCTGCATCACCTTCGACCTTTTCTAGAGCGGATGCTCGGTGGTGTTAAATGCACTGAAAGTAAAAGAAAATAATCATCACAATGCTGCTCGAATTCAATCCCTTCTACGCCGTTGGCCAGACTCATGCACAAGAACAAAGTTAAAGGGGGTTACCTCAAACACAGTATATTACATTTTTAGAGAATGGCGCTCCGTTTCGCCGCAGGCGAGAGACGGTGTGCGGCGCCTTTAAGAGCAGAAGCCGGTCAGTCTTGGAGAACCGTGTCTCCAGGACAACAAACGAATACAAAGGAAACCGAACAGTTTACACCCAGCATACAAACGGGGGGACCCGAACCCTGACCACAGTGCATTGTCCTGAAAGCTCAAACACCACCATTCCAACAATTTACTAAAGTATTCAAATGCAACTAGAGGTGAAATGGCAGGCGTCCAAGCGCCCGATGGCGATGATTGATCAGTAACTAACCCGGTGAGGAAGTCAAACTAGTTACAGGAAAACCGAGCCTTAGGCGAAAGCGGTGGAGCATAACCTCCTTTATTTAAACAGAAAGGCTCAATCGGTTTTATGCAAACCACAGCTGGTTTAACTGGATTTTATACGGAGAACTTAATCCGCCGCCAGCAGCATCAGCGTGGTGGGTCTGCGGCAGGTAGCGGCCGTAGATTTGGCGTAAAATGCGGCAGCTCCTGCGCAGCGGTCCCTTGCTTCGTGCCAGTGTGACAGGGATGACACGTCTCTGAACTTAAATTAGCACTGCTCTGTCTGGGTTTAATCTGCCACATCGCCCTCATAATAATAAACGCTAAGATCCAACGTTGATCGGCATCATGAACGTCGCTGAAGTGGAGGAGCACATTTCCCAAAAGTATGAAATAAAGCGCCGACTTGGAAAGGGGGTGAGTCTACCTGGTCCTAGACGTTTAGCACTTACACTGTATATGTGGAAAGTTTGTCTTTAGGGAGTAATAGGTATTTCTTTTATAATTGCCGTGTGTACAACAGGTAGTTAACGCACTGGTGACCTAACATCGCTAAGCAGATAAAAAAGTTTACCAGGTAGACATCTTTGAGGTTATGCATGCACATTCATATATAAGCACGAGTATTCGTTTGTATCGTTTCCGGATGTCAGAGTGAGAGAATTACATAAGTGAAACATTTCTTTTAGGAAGTCCTCTTAAAACTTTTTCTCCAGGTGTCGCCCCATTAAGGGACACGTGCTACCTATGCGAGCCGCAGGCCCACACGGGGTCTAAACCATAAACGTACATGTCAATGGGGGCGAGCCCATGACTGACTGTAAGTAAGTGGGGCAGGTGGTGATGAGCACCGGATTACTAGTAAGGTAGTGTCTTGTTTCGTAACCGTTAACTTGGTCGCACCGGCTTCTGTATATATAGGCTCTGCCTATCTGAGAGAACGGGAAGAAACCGGTGAAAAACCTTGTTTTGGGTTTGAAAATCACACTATCTGTATTGGGCAATCAGTCTGCTGACCGAAAAAAGGGGATTTGCCGAAGCTAATCACTCTGTTTGGGTATTTAAGAAGGGGGGAAAACTATAGCGTTTTGGGTATAGACAGAACAGGCATTTTAGACCCCTTACTTTTATACAAATTCCCTTCTGATTGTGGATTTTCTTTACATTTCCAGAGACAACATATCTGTAGTATACCTGTATTTGTTGTGCGCCGTTCAGTTACATCATTTTGGGATTAACTTGGTTACGGCGAGTGCTGGAGAACCCAAAGAGCCTCCCATGTCACTTACATCAATGGGCCTACTTTTGGAACATTTTGATTTTCCAATAAATTACACCAACACTGGAGAGAGAGTAGTTGATACGACCATGACTCTGTCAGCTATGTCATACCGAACTCTGATGTGTTGCCGGAACGACATCCGACATGCTAATTCATTTGAGACGACTTCATTTGAGTGTGTGTGTGTGTGTAACCGGGGCAAGACAGAAACTGTCTCTGCAAGTTAGGTCTCAGTGGCATTTAAGGTACTTTTGCCAGGAAACTCACTCAGGTGTAAAGGAATACCGATGGCTACATGGCTGTTTATCGCTATAGATATGTGGCCATACTGGGTGACGGAATTTAATTTATGATTGTTATTCTGCAGTCTTGTTTTTGAATTTTTAATTTTTAACATATTTTTTGTGTGCAAATGAGCATCGACAAGGTCTTGCTACTCAGGCATGTTGGCAGTCACATTGCCTTGTGTTGGCTTTACAGCTATTGCTAACTGCAGTTTTACAATTTCTTTTGAAAGTGTTTCCTATTTTCCAGCTGTACTGAAATTGTGAACCAAACTGTGAACTGAAATCCATGCTATATACCAAAGTTAATTTTGTGTAGGCCTAGTGTTACACACACACGCACACACACCACATTGTGTCGTATATGGACAAATACATGCACGAAACTTAATCATCCAACCTGTCGGTTTAATTAGATTCTTCTCCAGCTTTTGATGAAACAGACCATAGCTAGTTTAATTGGTCTTGTCCATATGGAGCTGTGACTCAGCACATCGCAAACTAAGGCTTTCGTCACTGGAATGAACACCTGCCCCCAGAGAAAGGGACCTATTTTTTGCCTCCCCAGTCCAACCTTCACCGCTGGTGTCACCCTCAATGATCTGTGTGTTGTGTTAATGTCCCCCTGCTCTGTGTTTTTCCTCTCCTTTTTTTTTCCTCTGTGTCCCTGAAATTAGAGGTATTCAGGGTCGCTTAGCAACAAACAATGTTTGTATAATGTCACTGTCACATGGTGTTTGTTAGTATCCACAGCTGGCCTTGGGGGTAGCTGTATGATCTGCCTGTGACCCCCGGGGCCCCGCCCCCCCCCCGGGGCCCGGCGCCCGGGGGGGGGGGGGGGGGGGGGGGGCCCCCCCGCGGGGGCGGGGGGGGGGGGGGGGCAGGGGGGGGGGG